>CATIWQ010176530.1:0-17205 GCA_949673415.1 Euphorbia schlechtendalii | reverse complement strand
TCGATTAGGAAGAGATTCAAAGGATTAAACAACAACCAATAACACAGATTATGAAGAACAAGTTGTTGAGAAGCAGCTAAAGTTTGAAATCGTATCGTAGATAACCGAAATCTGAGAAATCATAAGAACAAACACTTGGAACAGAAGCAGTTGAGAAATCGTGAGAGGATGTTAAATAATAAAACTCAAAAAAATACAGAAGGTAAAAGGAAGAAAGAAACGTATAAAAAGTAATTAATGAAAAATTTTAACCCATTTAAATTAAAGGTCAAACCTTTAAGCGAAATAGTTTTGAAAGGTGTAGTCATAATTGACAAATTTCTATATTTAAAAAACCTTTGGTTTCTTCTGACTTTAACTACCACCAATTTTCTTCAAGCTACTTTAATTATTTTAAAGAACATATAACTTTATTAAATGGCTAAATATTTCGGGTAATCAAAGTTTCCCATAATTGTATCATTTATTGATGCGATTAACGTGGTGATGATACATGGTGGGTTCAACAACTTTTAAAATTAATTTCACAGTAAAATCATTAACTAAGAGTATCTTTAGTAAATTGTGAATTCATGTAAATAAGAAATTCATAATTATGAGATGGTGAAATAGATAAGATATTACAAAAATTGATCACAATAATTTATATGTAAATGAGAAATTCATACTTATGAGATGGTGAAATAGATAAAATATTACAAAAAATTATCACAATAATTTATCTATTTGATTTTGAGTTGTATCTTTTCAAAATTAAATAATCACAAAAGTATTGAATAATTTCCTAAATAATCTCTTTCGTCGTTAAAATATAATTAAATTAATGATTCAATCTTCTATTTATAGAAGATCAAATAAACAATGTTTAATATTTAATGTGGCATGTCATGTTGAAAAGATAAAATAAAAGATCTAGTGTAGAACTATTTTTTAAAATTTTATCTATTTTATCCATGTATCAAGAAAATTAATGGAATAGACTATCTACCAAAAATTCTCTAATCTCCAAATAACTTTTGAAAAAACATTAATTGTTGTTATAATTTATATAAGAAAGGTTGAATTGTTTTCTTGAAATGAATTATAAATAGTTGAATGATTGGATAAATGATTTGTTACAGTTTATCAGTAGAAAATTGTTGAATGACTATAAAGTGGACATGAAGAGTGTAGAATTATACATTTTTTATTTTGTAAACCTTAAGTGTTATATGCCCTTTAAATTAAGGTACTTGTGTTGTATCAATATGCCCTTTTAAATAAGGGATGATAGTTCTCCATAAAAAAATGGATGATAGTTTTAACTGCGGTGAACTACGCACAAATGATTTACCGAACAAAAAAATTTTCCACGTAAATATTGATTTGTGAAAGGAGTAACTTAAGTTTGGGAGATCCAGAAAATGAACTGTAACAAATTTGTACAAAGTTACCAGTGGCAAAGAAAGAGAGGAAAAACAAAATCGAAATTCACCGTTTTATCAAAAGAAGATAAGAATGACACCTGCCCATAAACTGGAATACTGTACTGCATAGTCAGCAGATAAAAGCAACAAGACAAAATCAATAGGGCAACATCAAATCACCGATCCAGCTTCGATTTTAGCAACTGAACATGGCGATTCAAGTACCTGATCGACAACTATTCATCAATGGTGAATGGAGGGAACCTTTCCTCAAGAAGCGCATCCCGATCATCAACCCCGCCACTGAGGAGATCATCGGTTGTTTTCTCTGCTCATCTCATCTTTTTTTCATCTGTTTTGTACAATGGGGAGAAATGCAGAACTTCAACTTCTAATTAGTGAATTTTGTTGGAAATGATTCAGGTGATATACCGGCAGCTACTGCAGAAGATGCGGATTTAGCAGTCGCAGCAGCTCACAAAGCGTTTTTCCGAAACAAAGGCAAAGATTGGGCTTTCACATCTGGTGCTGTTCGTGCTAAATACTTACGTGCTATTGCTGCCAAGGTATACTTTTTTCAAACTATTTTTTATTTTTCTCTCTCTTGTGAGTGATCTGAAACTAAAAACAGTACTTATTAGCTGGAACTTGTATATCAAATTGAACTATTGATGTGATAGATAATGAACTTTAGAAGGCATGATTTGGGAAATAAGATGTCAAGGTAATTTTCCACGTTGGAGATGCCCGTAACTTGATTCACTCATGTCTAATTCTATGATCTATTTCCTTTCTTTTGACTATCCTTGCAGATAACTGAAAGGAAGGCTGAAATAGCAAAACTTGAAGCACTAGATTGTGGAAAACCATTGGATGAAGCAGCATGGGACATAGTAAGCTTGTGTTGATTACGGTATTTAGTTTGGTGGTGTTTTTGTAGCTTTACTCGTGTCAACATGTTCCTAGGATGATGTTGCTGGATGCTTCGAATATTATGCGGACCTCGCTGAAGGTTTGGATGCAAAGCAAAATGAGCCGGTTTCTCTTCCTATGGAAACATTCAAGAGTTATGTTCTCAGAGAACCTATTGGTGTCGTTGCATTAATCACTCCATGGTATTTACTGTGTCATTGCATAATTTTTTAAGAACCTTCATGTGTTTTCTCCTTTTAACGAGTCTCGGTTATATAAAAATGTATTTATCACCAAAGTACTTGTTTATGATTGTTTCATGATGTTTCAGCATTAGTAACTTGTGAAGTGAATGGTCGGTGTGGTTCAAATTTTATCAAAATGTAATAATAATGGTCGTATTACTACTCGCTCTATCCCGATTGTTTCCACGTCCATAATTCTAAAGCAGAACCACTTGGACATTGGCTGATTTCAGTCAAGATCCTATCGTACTCGTACTTGAATTATTCTTTGATGTCCCAAAGTAGGTGATTAGTATATTAATTATTAGTTAAAGATAATTGTCAATCTCCTTCTTCCGTGTACTTATTTTGTTAATCTGATCATAATTAGTCAGGTGTCTCTTGCTTGTGATTTCAAACTGTTATATTTGCTTTACTCATTACAGTCAAGTATATTGTGGTTTTTTTATGGCCTAACATTCTTTACAACAAAAGTTGATGCCTAAGAAATTAAAATATTACTGGTCCTGCATGCTGAAGGAACTACCCAATGTTGATGGCTACATGGAAAGTGGCTCCAGCCTTGGCAGCAGGTTGCACGGCGATACTGAAGCCATCTGAACTAGCATCAGTGTATGTTCACAATTTATGTTTACCCACAAGAACGTAGCGCTGGTAGATCGTGTTATTAAGCTGTAATGCATTTTTCACTTTCAGGACTTGTTTAGAGCTGGCTGATATATGTAGAGAGGTTGGTCTTCCCCCTGGTGTCCTCAATATTCTAACTGGGTTGGGTCCTGAAGCTGGTGCTCCTTTAGTATCGCATCCCCATGTTGACAAGGTTCGGATTTTCTGTTTATAATTTGCTTGATTGATAAGTCCTTCAATTATTGTTTTGATGAAATCGAAATATGTGTATGCCTTGTGTGTAGTAATTGATAATGAGCTCTTAACAGATTGCGTTTACTGGAAGCTCCGCAACAGGAAGCAGGATAATGGCATCTGCAGCTCAGATGGTCAAGGTATAATATATAGCCATAGATGTGCCAAACATCTTTCTTTCTGCTAGATGTTGTTTTGTCTGAGTTGTGCCAGCTACTGCTTTTTTTTGCAGCCTGTTTCCATGGAGCTTGGAGGGAAAAGCCCAATAATTCTGTTTGACGATGTTGATCTTGACAAGGGTTAGTTCCTTATATACTGCATTTTTAAAACTTTAGAATATCTGTGGCTCTTGGATGGATAGTTGAGTGCTCCTTTGTGGTGTACTGATTTTACATTTGATATCAAGGAGAAAAGTAAGTACTTCGTACATGTGTTTGTATACTTTTGTGTAATGTTTGACTCAACAGCTGCTGAATGGACTGTATTTGGTTGCTTTTGGACAAATGGTCAGATATGCAGTGCAACATCCCGACTCCTTGTGCATGTAAGCATGATGGGTTATAAATTGTGCATTATATAACAAGCAATATGAAAGTGTCTTTCTTTTTGACAATGTTTTCTTTTCTATGCTATCTTTTTCTTCTCATTATAAACTAGGTGAGTAAAACAAATGCTGTAGAAAAGAATCAAGTTAATTAACATACCAGTGTTTGTGGAGTCTTCTCAACATATAGAAGGAGCAAGGCTTGCTGATTTTTTGGGCACGCTAAAGTCTTATTCATTTGTATATACATAATTTAGCTATTCATTAATCACATTAAGTAAATGTGCATCAAGCTCAATCGTGAAGTGAGGATCCTCTTAGACTGATTTGTGAAGTCATGATGGGAAATGGAACCACTTAGGTGCTTATAAGTTATAACCCGTCTTGTTTTCATCTCTCTGGGCCTGCAGTGTACAAGTCTGGGACTTAGCTCTCGAAGATCTTCAAGACAATTCATTTTTTGACTTCCTGTAGTGGCCTAGAAATCACAGGATTTAGATAGAAATGAACAAAATCCAACTTTCAAAATTGTCTAACTGAATGTGTGATTGAGACTCACTGCAAAAAGACGATATGGGTTATAGAGTAATTCATCAGAACATTCATTACTGTTTCTTAGTAAAATCCTTTTATATATTCTTTTTTTAGTGAGAGTGTTCTTTAAAAAGTTAAACTCCTAAATATTAAAACAAGTATGTTTTTGTGGGTCTAATAATGATGTGTTTTTCAGGTAGGATCACAACTAACTTAAAGCTTTTGATAGAATTTACCAAGAAATGGTAGAGAGTTCTTAGTGCCACAACCTACATGCTTTGTATATTGAATTTGTGTTTAATTTTCTTTGCTTCTATATACTCATAAAGATGAACACCAAAATTAATGTATCAGGAAAGCATTGCAACAGCATTCCTAGACAGGCTGATCAAATGGTGCCAAAAAATTAAAATATCAGATCCTTTAGAAGAAGGCTGCAGACTTGGCCCCGTTGTTAGCGGATCGCAGGTGAAGATTTTATTAGGACTTTAGCTCCTTATTTTGGTTTTTTTTAAGAGAGTGCCTTATTTGGACAACTAGTCCTTGTTCAAATTTAGATGCCCTCATCACATAATCTCTTAGAAATTTTAATTTTGAAATAAATACCTGAAAATCCATGATTTGACCTTACAAATAATAGTTTTAGATAGAGATGTGCTGCTTTAACTTGTTATTTCACTGCTTCAGTATGAGAAAGTAGTTAATTTTATCTCTACCGCAAAGAGCGAAGGTGCGACTATTTTACATGGCGGGGCTCGTCCAAAGGTATGTACCATCTAGTCGTGTTTATCTGTTCCAGTCTTCCAGACAACTTTGTCTTTTAGGTCATCATTTTAATCGGAAACAAAATGGCAGCATCTGAACAAGGGATTCTTCATTGAACCAACCATCATCACTGACGTAAATACCTCAATGGAAATTTGGAAAGAAGAAGTTTTTGGGCCTGTTCTATGCGTAAAAACATTTAGCACCGAAGACGAAGCTATCGAGTTGGCAAATGACACCCAGTGAGTTAATATTTTTATCTGAAAAATAATAAAACACCTATCTTGGCTATTCTGATCTTAAATTGAATATTTTACAGGTATGGCTTGGGTGCTGCAGTAATTTCAAATGATCTGGAAAGGTGTGATCGTGTGAGCAAGGTAAGACTTAACTCGTCTTAAAGTAGTGACTTATGAATTTAAAAAAAGTGTATGTTAAAATTTCCGAATATACCCCTTTTATGCAGGCTTTTCGGGCAGGAGTTGTATGGATAAATTGCTCACAGCCATGCTTCTGCCAAGCTCCTTGGGGAGGTATCAAGCGAAGTGGTTTTGGGCGCGAATTAGGAAAATGGTATGAAATCCTTTAAAAAGAATGCAACTTTTTTCTGGATTTCTATCATGTAATGTCACTGAACAATCTCTTAAATGATGATGAATATTATTTATTATTTATGCAGGGGACTTGACAATTACTTGAGCGTTAAGCAGGTCACGCAGTACATCTCGAATGAGCCATGGGGTTGGTACCAATCTCCATCAAAGATATAAGAGAACTTCGCAAAAACTGCAGCAGATGTGCCACAACCATTTAAATAAAAGTCATTCATATCTTGTGCTAAACTATATTCATAGAAAACTAAAAAATTTGCATGTAAAATTAGACAAAAGTGGCATCATTTGTGAAGTTCATGTTAACTGCTCTTTTATCAGGTAAAATAACTAAAATCTCATATGAACCTAATTCTTACATTACTAATCAATTAAATCCGTAATCTGCAGTTGTAGGAAGTTGAACTTTATAAATTTCATTGAAATTAGGGATTTAGTAGTAGATGAACCGAATGCCAATCATAAACTAGGTGGAAAATTATCAATCCATCCTTGATCTAAAGACATTAATCTTAGCTTTGGCTTTAAGCTAGCTGGCAATACTTGATTAAGAATTTTGATTTCCAAGAGAGTTGATATTACTTCACCTTTTTTCACCATCTGATGTGCTTTTTTCCCATACCCAATTGCACACGTCTGTGGATAACTCAGTAATGAATAATTATGGGCTTTGTGGCATTCTTATCTCTAAGTGAGACGGAAAAAATATCCAAATTCATAAATGTCTTAAAATGGATGCTAAGTTCATAAAGCTATAGATACTATAATTAGTTTCAGCTTCAAATTTAAGCATCATGAAGTAACTCATGTTTTAGTTTTAGTTAGGTGTTCTCTTAGGCAAGAATTGATTCTCTTGTGGTGCTTCTTTCTGGATTTTGAATCCCATTATTGGTATTGAAATTCTCGCGACATGTCGATTCTTTATAAATTACCATTGGTGTCTACGAAATAACCTTTATATCGCTTTTGATCTAAACTATTTAGTGCGAGATATTACTTTTTCATATTTAATATATTAAACTAATAATGTATTCATGAATTTGGTTGAATGTTCGAGTTTATCCAAATTAAATCAGTTAATATGACAACAAAGATAAATTAGTCATCTTTGCAAATATCAGACATTAGAAAATCGTAATCAAGAAGTGAGAATTTCAGAGTCTCCGTAACAATTCACACCAGAACATATGTAAAGTAAGTTAATGACTAAAAAATAATATAAAATAAACAACCAAGCCATCAAACAAATGCCATATCATGTGATGAACAATAGCGTAGGATGGGCTGTCTTAAAATAGGTGGGAAGAATATTGGTATGTTAGAATCCTCCCAGTATGTATGCATCTTCCCTGGCATTCAAAATAACCAGATACCCACTCCGCACCTAACACATATCCATTTCGTTTTATTCTAATGGAAACTTCGCTTCTTTAACATTTCCCCCCCTTTCTCTGATTCCCTCTGCCGTTTTATATATATACTCTGCTGCACTTTAACGTCTCACTTTTCAATTTGAAGCTATTTAGATAGGGAATTGGAGAATCGAAGATCTGCCTTTGTGTTCGTTGGAGATGGGCAGCTCGAATGACAAAGTTTTTGCCGTCATTATGGTCGGCGGTCCTACTAAAGGTGATCATTTGCCACTTTTTTTTTGTGTTTAAATGTTATGTAGCAGTTTAAATTGTGTTCAGGAATTCTGAATTCAAAAATTATGGCCAAGCTAATTTGATTTTGCTAAATTTTATTATTCGAGCTATAATCTAAGCTGTGAGTAATCTTGATTAGGTACTCGATTCCGGCCATTGTCGTTGAATGTAGCGAAGCCCCTTTTCCCTTTAGCTGGACAATCCCATTTCTGCTTGCAAGATCTTGTATCTCCTAATTTAATACTCCCTCCATTTAAAAATAATTGTTGCTTTAGAACTTTAGAAAAGTTTCAAAATAACTGTTAGGTTTAGTATTTCAATGCACATTGTTTAAGATTTTATCCATTTTACCCTTGTTTTTATTTAATGCACGTTGGAAATGACAAAATGAAGGGTTAAATGAGTAATTTTATTGCTTTAATTAATGTCGTCTTAGTATTGACAAACAACACAACCTGATGCCAAGGCCTATTAAGGCCCAAATAGCACATCTTGGCCCAGTATGAAAGGTCTCCTCAACAAACGATGCTTCAGCACTCGCACTCGTCCTTTACCAATTTCGGTTGAACATCTGAATTCAACCTCTGAAGCGCGTTTTGGTTGAACATCTCTCAACGCCCGCGGATCAACTTAGGCCGAAGCCCTTAGGTAGAGTTACTTCTTGAGTAATACCCTCCGCATCTGCGTTAAAGGCTGATTCAGTCCACTCTTTCTCTCTGACGCATTAAATGCAAACTTGACAGGCAAAGGGGCAGCATTTAATGCTCCTACGGCGGAAAAGACCTCAAACAGCTTGCCACTTGCACACGGTTCATAAGCGGGTCCCGCTCATCATCATTACACAGCTTCCTATAAATAGCAAGTCAATTTCTCACTTTCAAGTTAATTGCTATTTTGAGAATTCACCTCTATCACCTCTCCCAACTCGCTAACTTTAGTATCGAAGGGTCTTTGCTCGAAACACTTCCGGCCGGAGACTTGTTTTGCAGGAATCAGAGGACGTTGAAGATCGTACAACTTCACCCGACGGATACCACAACCTAGAAGCGACAGTTATTTTGAAACGGAGGGAGTGTTAAATTTCAGTAGTAAAAGACAACTGAAACTTAAAATTGTTAATATCTGCGGTTTCTGCTTCAGATTCCGAACTTGGCACAGATATATCTAGTTGGTTTCTAGGAGGAACGAGAATTCACAATGTATGTATCATCAATCTCAAATGAGCTTAAAGTCCTTGTCAGGTAACTACATCACTCTGCTATTTGCTTCGTTTCCCAGGGCTTGCTCTTTTGTCTTACAATTAAATATTTTCTTGTAGATATTTGAAGGAAGACAAGCCACATGGTTCAGCTGGTGGGCTTTATAACTTAGGAGATTTTATCATGGAAGACAATCCTGTTTTCATCTTGGGTTAAATTGTTTCCTTGTATTATCTATCTTTTACAGTCTCAAATAATCTTACTGAATGTAATGTTTGTTCATTTTTTGCAGTCTCATATAATATTGCTGAATTGTGATGTTTGCTGTAGTTTCCCACTCCCAGACATGCTTGGTATCTGCTTAAACTTGTTAAATTCATCATGCAATTCTTTTTCCTTTTCCGCTGCTATAGTTAAACTTCTTAAATTATCTTTTAATTTTTTGGCAGAAATTTTGAATTTTCTTTTGTTTATACTTATCTGCAGAGGCTCACAAAAGCTATGGTGGGATATGAACTATTCTAGTAATCAAGGTCACATACTCTAGTATTCTTGCTAAGTGCATATTGTTTCTCTTGCTATTCAGAATCTTAACTCCCTTTTATTATGATGCAGCTAATCTGAGACGTCTTTCGAGCTTCAAAGCCCTTTAAGCAGCCATTAGGTATGCAGCTAATAATAATGCTACTAATATTTACTATTAGCATTAATTGTAATCCTTGTTTGAAGTCATATTTGGCGAGTTTTTTTTCTTTTCCAGGAGCCCTTCCACAGATTTTGTGAGATTGGATCAAGGCATACCGTCTCCTCTTGCAGGGGAAAAACAGTTATATACATATGAAACCATGGACTTCTGGGAACAAATTAAAACTTCTGGGTAAATTGTGAAACTATTTATATAATTTGTGTTTTACATGTCCTAGTTGTCTATGTAGCGATTTCTGAAATCAATACTTGCAGAATGTCCTTAAAATGTTCGGCCTTGTATCTTGCACAATTTCGGTATACATCCCCACATATTTTGGCTAGTGGTGATGGCTCAAAGACTGCTACTGTAAAAGGCGACGTTTACATTCATCCATCTGCAAAAGTGCATTCAACTGCTAAGGTAACATTTTCATCTTGTATCTGATTCCTAATATATGATGCACAGTGAGTGAGTGTAATTAACATTTATGTGGAAAATTGATATTACCTGTCAACTTTCAAAACGATCTCATAACTCCCTCAACTCTAAAAAATGAATCACTTTACCCATGAATGCCATGTGTCACCATCTAATTGGTTTAACTTTTCAAAGATGATATTTTTCTAATTTTCTCTCTCCAATAAGATAGTGACACTTGTTCCGGGAGTAAAGTGACACACTTTTTGAGAGTTGAGAAAGCAATGGAATCACTTTAAAAGTTTAGGAAGACGGTGAATTTTTTGGGACAAATTTTTTCAGTAGCTGCTGATGCATTTGGCTTTTCCAAACTAATAGAAAACAAGAAAACACCTTGGAAGACATGAGCAGTGATTGCTTTACTGTTTCAGTCTACTTGTTCAGATTGATATTGACTTTTGTAGAATTTGGTCAATCAGATAGGTCCAAATGTGTCAATATCTGCTAATGTTCATATAGGAGCGGGTGCAAGGCTCATCAATTGTGCTATCCTTGATGGTGTCGAAGTCATGGTAAGAACTGAAGTGAGGCATACATTTTATGTAATTAATCCACTCAAACCCTTAAACTCGCATTTGATTACTTGTTACAAGAAAATGCAGCTGTAATTCATTCAATCATTGGGTGGAAATCTTCTATTGGGAGATGGTCTTGTGTCCAAGCTTCCTGAGATTCTTGGAGTCACAATCCTTGGTTACATTTTCTCATTGTTTTGCATCCATAAAGACAGCAATTTTACGGCTTTGCAGTCTGAAAGTAGTGATTTTTGTTTGGTCCAAGTGAAGCTGTGAATGTTGAAGATGAAGTTGTTGTAGTAAGCAGCATTGTTCTTCCAAACAAAACGCTCAATCTCAGCGTTCAGGACGAAATCATCTTGTAGTCACGTGGTCACAGTTAATTTTCTCGTTTCTCACCCTCTTCCGAGTTATCCTTTTATGATGATCTATTGTTCACTTCATTACTTGTGAAAAGTTCATGTTTCAAAAGCAACTTTTACCCTTTTGTAAATTGACACACATAGAGTAATAAGGAAATATGATTGTTTCTTCTCACATTCTCCTGTAGAAAAGAAATTTTCTCCAACTTCTGCAACAGGCAAAGTTGGTGCTGCAAAGAATTTATCAGTTGGCCATAAAGAAGCAGATATACATCGGTTAATAGAGGATAAGTATTCAGTAAGTCTCAAATGCGACGCATTGGGAAAATGTGTGCAACTCCAAGAATTACAAAAATCTCGAGGATGTGCATCGACTTGTTGGCATATACAATAACTGCATTCAATAAAAGGCTAAATCTCTTCTTTTCTTATACCTATATCTTCGTAAAGTAATTTTTTGAATAGCTTCTTAGTACTTCCCTAGGATTCAAAACTCGTTACAAGTAAATGCATAAAACAGAAGCATCAAGAGATTTGATGTACCGGTTGCTTTGCAGCAACTTCGGTGTACCAAGAGTTCCATGCCTCCATGTAATGAGCAAAAAGCTCTTCCAAAGCTGCAAAATTTTCACCCAAATTAGGTCCATGTAGACATACCCTAGATTCTCAAGAAGTAAGATTAACTATAACCACATAATCTGATCTAAAAATAACATAGCTACAAATCATAGTAAAAACTATACTTGGATAATTTTTATTTTAAAGGCCTAATGAATACATAAGTAACCTAGCACGTCCTCGAAAAAATCTATCATCCCCCAAACTTTCAAAGTGATCTCAACTCACACAACTTTCAAAAAGTACATCATTTTTGCTCCCCAAACATCAACTTTCAATTTATGATAGAAGAAAGAAATAAGAAAAATAACATCTTTGAAAACTCAAACCAAGCAAAAGGTGACATTGTGACACATGGCATATAGAGAGCAAAGTGATACAGTTTTTGAAAGTTGAGGAAGCTACATGATCACTTTGAAAGTTCAAGGCAACGATAAGTTCAAGGGAGCTACATGGTCACTTTTGGGACAACTTCGGGTAGCTATTGATCTATTTTAGAAGACCACCAGATAGCTGCTTTGTTTGTGCAGTGTATGATGCAAAACTTCAAGTAATTGATCAAGAAAATCAGATTCTACCTTGGTTGTGATATTTAGGACGGTAAGTTGATGCAAGACCTTCCCAATCATGTACTTGAGTTTGATTTTTCTCAGAGGTATCATTTTTTGGGACCGTTACAGGTGCAAATGGACCAAATTGGTAACTCCTAGAGCCCTGCTGAGAATCATGGCCTGAATTGCTTCCATCAGCAGCAGCGGCTAATACATCCTCAACTTTTATTGGTTTGCGAATATTGAGTACTTGATTCTTGTCTCTATCAATTGAACAATCAACTTTATTTCTTTTGAAACAAATGTTAGTGACATCAGTTCCAAATGTTCTTTTCCTTGACTCAGCCATAACTTCTCCTCGCACACTCTCATCTTTCCCTCCCAACCCCAACCATCTAAATGCAGGTTTCCTGGACTCAGCTGTTTGAGTCTGCACAAAGTTAAAAAGGAAAAAACAAAGTGATTTATACACATTCAAATTGTTGTTATTTCATTTAACTTTATGAGTGACTCTTAGTCTCGTACCTTTTCAATAAGTTTCAGAGAAGACAGCACGTTGGCAATGTCATATAAGCGTCTTACTTTAGCTGTAGAAAAAGTTTCATAAAGAGATTGCATTATCAGTAATGTGCAGCAACTCAAGAAGCAAAAGAAGAGCAGATTTCTAAAACATTACTTCTCATTACTGAAGTATTATGTCCATCTCCAAGCAAGAGTTTTGCAGCTTCTTCTAAAGAGATCAAATTTACCTGAAAAAGATCCCTTTGAGTAAAAATTAACAGGATATCTAACATGTACAAAGAGTTCGGTAGTGAGTTGTCTCTTACTTTAGAGCACACAAAGAGCTTGACAAAGTTTTGGGTTAAAAGTCCCAAAGATTTTTCCTTTCTGTTATCTGTACAAAGTATTAGCCACCGATGATTAGCTGTAAACTAAACAATTGATGCCTTGATGGTCATAGGAACTTCATTTGTGGATTAGTTAATATAGAATTACTAATAGTGAATTTTTCTACAAGACAAACATAAATTAAAATGCAGACTTATAAAGGATATTTTTTTTTCATTTTTCTTTTTGTTTAATCAAGTCAAGCTTGTCAGCTAGATTGCATTTCCCCACCAATAATGATGAACTAGATCGATAAATATGGACAGCTACTTCAATGCATGTAACCATGAAAACATATGCAAGGCTGAAGAAACATTTACCAAATCTAGATGCTGCCGTAGTTTTAACAATTCCGCAAGGATTAGAGTGATCATTTTGGGTTCCAATGTTTGGATTCGAATCACAATCATCTTCAACATCATTTTCATCATCCGACACCTGAATAAAAACAGTTCATAAATCCCCGAAAAACCAACAAAATACGTCTCCCCAAAAATTCACTTAAATTTCATTCAATATAATTGAACTTACTTTATCACTATTGTTGCTGCGCGGCTTATCAAAACTGCTTAAATTCACCCTGAAACCCTCCTCCTGTCATAGGGTATATAAGACTAATCAAATCAGTGTTTTTCAAATGGCAGACATTGCTTGATAAACACTTCAGAATCCTCCCAATAAAGAAAATTAAAAACCATGTATTACCTCTAACTCATGCAAAGCGGCAGGGATTGCCCCAAATCCTTTCCATGTATACTTATTCTTAGCTTTTCTAGCAAGAACCTAAATACGCATCAAGTACCCAAATGAGAATAACGAAGCGCGCACAATACGCCAAAATTACAAAACAAAACAAAAAAGAAAAAACTCACTCCAACACTCTCTAGAACATTTACAATATCATAGATCCTTCGTCTCTCAACACCTACGGATCCAAAGAAACTATCGAAGTCAGATCAAATCCCTAAACACAAACACAAATTACAACAACCAAATTTGAGATCCAATTAATCAAGATAAAGCACCTAATTTTAAAGCAGCGTCATCGAGCCCAATCACTTCAATACCATCTCTATCATACAAACTCAAGAAACTGCAGAAACCAGAAAAACAAAAGCATAAAGAACAAATCCCAAAAGCGAAATCAAAAAAGAAAGAAAAGAAGAATACTTGGTGCATAAAAGACCGAGAGATTTCTGTTTCCTGCTGTAGGCATGGTGAAAAGAAGGCTCCGGAGCTTCAGAAGATGATAAAGGCATCGTTTCAGAGAAACGGATCGAAGACGGTGAAGAAAGGAGAAGAATTGCGGAGATTGAGAAGTGAAGAGAAGGGCCGTTAGAAAAAGGGAAAAAGAAAGAGAGCGGAAGAAAAGAGGGGAAAGATTAATGGCGGGAAGGAATTTTCAAAGAGAGGGAGTTTCAGTTGAGGGTTTGGAGGGATTTTAGATTTCAAACTTTGAATTATGGGATCCGTTAGCGGGAATCGCAAATTGTCTAAATTACCCTTTTTTTCTTTTAATTAACTTCTTGCCCGTTGGGTTATTGATATATTAGAACAATTTTTATAACTTTTTTAAAATGAAAGCCAACTTCCAAAATGCCGGCATGCCTTCTTTAGCTATATCAATAATTTGTCCTATTTCGAATATCAATCCAACAATATTATGAATAAAATACAATTTCATTAATAAAATGTCACCAACTAACCAATCAAAAAATCTGATTGTTACAAATAATATCTTATTGTTGTATTGAAAGATTTATATGTTGACTAATCTTTACGATGTAATTATATTTTTTTCTTAAGTTCTTTTTATTAACTGCATTTAAAAAAATTACCCAAATAAAAAATTTCTAATACTAGAAATGCAACTCAAATTACTACATATCAAATGTTTTGATATTTCGAGTTCACAAGGGTAAGAGTAAATGCCACTTCAATGGTTTTGGACCATTGTATAAACTCTATTAACAAAATAGTTGTTTTAACAGTTTTGAGGTTGACATGAAAAACAAGGTTTTCTTCTATTTTCTCATTTATTTATTATCGTTGATTATACCAAAAATATTATGTGTATGAAAATTACTAAGTCCGTAAAAGTGCAAATTGCAAATAAATATTCTATTCTCAAAATTATCTTATCTAAATTTCAAATTATTTACGATCATCAAAATGATTTTAAACTTTTGGAATCCAATAACTCGGTCCACTAACAAACTAACATCTGAAAACAAAACTTCAGGCTGCGAACCTGAAGAGCATATTATGACAATAAGTTTCTCCGGGATAAACAATCTGATTAGGAAATTCGGGGTGATTAACCGAATCAGGAAACCCCTGAGTCTCCAAGGCGAACCCTGCATGTTTCGAATAAACACTTCCATCTTTCCCAGCAACATTATTCAACATATTTCCTGTATAAAATTGCAGACCAGGTTGATTTGTCCACAACTCCAATTTTCTTCCCGACACGCTTTCCTTAACCATAGCCACCTTGTGGAGATGGCGGCCGTTACTTCCATCTTTCACAACATAGTTTATGTCGTATCCACCGGGCAATACATTGATTCTACTTCGAATTTGATGAGGTTGTAAGAAATCATAAGGCGAACCATCGACCGGGGCGATATCTCCCGTTGGGATAAGGTTCTTTTCATTATCAACAACGGTAATTCCGGACCCAAAGATTTGGACAGTGTGATTCAATATGGTTCCGATATTATGTCCGGCTAGGTTCCAATATGTATGGAGGGCTAAATTAATCGGAGTTTCTGAGGTTGTTGGTATGGCTATCATTCTAACTTGCAACATGTTTTTTCGTTTCAATATGAATGAAACGGACAAATTAACTACTCCTGGAAAACCTGAAATACAAAATCATTATCGTTTATTTTAAATTAATGTGTATCACAATTAATTTATTGATAAAATTTAAATAGTATAAATATATGATATTTGATATTCACCTTCTTCCCCATCAAAGCTAGTATAGGTGAAAGACACGTGGCTACGTTTGTTGTAACTGTGCAGTTTCCATAAAACCTGGCCATATCCCTTCGAACCACCTGATAATATATGTACATTAGTAATTGAATTAAGGATCTATTAATGGAAAAATAAAATATAATTAAGGGTGGTAAAAGAGTAAAAGAGAGAGAAAGGAGTACCATGTAACATGTTTTGGCCATCATTAGGGACCAATTTGTAAAGTTTTCCTTTCATTCTGAATTGAGCGTTGCTAATCCTATTGGCAACACGGCCAACAATATTACCGAAGTAGGTTGTATTTTTCAAATAAAGCTGAGGCCGAGAAATCGTCTAATATTATTGTCAAATTGTGGTACAAAAAGCATAATATACAAACAAACTTGTCATTGTAATCACCTTATATGAATCAACTGAAGGATACCCGAGAACGATATCCGCTAAATTTCCTGAGGTTACATTTTTAGTTGTCATGTTTCACAATACAATATGCAAAAGAAAATGAAAATAATGATTAAAATTTGTTATAATTATAAGAAATAGAAAAGTCAAACCGTTTCTATCAGGAACAATCGCAGAAAGCATGGAAGCACCCAAGTTAGTGAATTTGAAACCCATATTTCCCCTCTTCAATTCATAAATTCTAGCCACTTTATTATCTGATGCTTCAGTATCCCCGGCAAATAATAGTATTACTAGCGAAAGGAAATAATAAACCAATAAATTACTGCCCATTTTTATATTATAATGAATTGTATAATCACCAATAATGATATGCTCGATGTATGTGATAGCCATATATATAGTCATTAAACAGAGAGGGTAATGAGAGATCATTGAAGATGCGCTGATTGACTAAGTCAGTAATTATCTTTGAAAAATATCTTATAATGTTACAAAAGATCTTATAAGAATGATTTAGTTGTATTCAACAAAAGACTTTATCAATTTCCTTTATTCACTCCTATTTAATTCTAAATTTTTTCTTTCACAATTTCATTTCAAATTAATGTATAAGCCTTCCTGATTAACAATGTATTAATAGTGATATCAAGGCCCATTAAAGTCTCAAGGCCCATTAGAAGACCCAAAAATTACATGGGCTAAACAAAGGCATGTCTCGGCATCACTACGCGCCGACACCATATCAGCACAACATAGCGCCGATGTATAGCATCGCAAAGTAAATAATCTTCGGCGTTACCCACCGCACTTATGCCGAGACATCATCCTCAAAACCCACGTCAGTTCTGACATTTCTCTCTCCTCTGCCACATTAAATGCATTACCGACTGGCAGAGATGAATCATTTAATGCCCCAACGGCGGACAAGACCCCCAAGCGGCTTACCACACGTGTACCTCTTACAGATGGGTCCCACATGTCATCATTACACAC
>CATIWQ010176526.1:0-12618 GCA_949673415.1 Euphorbia schlechtendalii | reverse complement strand
CAGGCTTGGAGTTGGCATCTCAAGAAAGATCTTCCCCATGGCATTGATAATGAATTTCTAAGAAGAGGAGATCTTGGCATCTGTGTTCTCATTGACGTCTTTACTGATGTTGTCTATCTTTATGTGGAGAGAGTCATGATTTATCACAAGCTGCTTATCCACCGTAAAAGAAATGTCCATTAACAGCTTAACCATCTGATCTTGCTTATTATCGTGATTCATCAAGAACTTAGATATGGTCTCCAAAACCTTTTCCATGTTGTGGCCTCCATCCTTAGTAGTTTTGACTTCTTTGAGCACATTATCTATCTTCCGTTCGCTGCTCCTCTTTATTTTATCTTGTTCCTGACCAAGCTTATGGATCTGTGTCACCTGAGTTTCCATGTTGGAACTCAGCTCTCAACAACAGCATCCACGCTACTCTTAATCTTTCTTGCAATAGTGTTAGCTAATGCAGTAGACATGGGGATAGATGAGATGGCTGCCCCAAGCTGGGCTGTAGATTCCGATAGGCCAGTTAGGTTCACAGCCATCTTGTTAACCAAACTCTTGGCCCTCTCTTTTGCCAAGTGATACTGAATAATAAACAAACTACCTTGAATCTTTTCAAACTCCTCGAAGTATATAGATTCAAAGGGCAAGCTTGTGTGCTCTTTGACCTCAAGCAATTTCGCCTTAGGTCTGGATGACAAGTTCGTCAATTACTAAGCTAGTATCAAATTTCTAACTGCTCCATCTAACTCAGCATCGGTTTTGAGTGTTGGGAATTTCTTCCTTGCCGCCTCTCTTATCTGAGCCAAGATAGATGCATCAGCCATGTCCTCTTGGACTGGCTCTCTGCTAGGTTTAGATACTTCACAGGCTATAAAATTTGCCTCAGTATTCTGACTATGTGCTTTTCCTTGCTGAGCAGAGTTCTCAGCATTAGGAACTTCCCTAACCAGAGGGGTTAGAGAGGTAGAGGATGAATTTGAAGAAAGGGTACGTTTAGAGGTTTGTACATTTAAAGAAGTAGGGGGAATGATTTTAGTTTTCTTGAGTGGAATAGAAGGTATGATAGTTGTACATGTAAGTGTTTCTATTTGGGTTTGTATACGAGAAGAAGGGGTTTGAGTATTATTCACTAGAGAAGAGTTAGGAGAGAAAGAATCATGGCTTTTGGTAGGAGAAGAAGGAATATTTATAGGGGAATTTGGGTTATTAATAGAAGAGGAAGGTATGATGATAGGGAAATTTACAGTGTTTGAAGGAGGGCTTCCTCAGCCTCAGTTGCATCCTCTTTTTCCTTCGATTACTGCTCAGCTTGCAGCTTAGCCTCAACTTCCCTCTGAATTCTGGTTTTGGCCTTCATTTGCCTCCTCTGTCTTTGGGACTGAGAAGGGGCTTCCTTGGATTTTTGTTTTACCAGGCTCTTCTACGAGCCTTAGAAGAGCCAGCCTTCGATTTAGGAGAAGAAGCTGTGGCATTGACTTGTTCCAATATACTAGAGATTGGCAATTTATCAGAGTCTTCACTATCTTCGAAATCCACCATGAATTCATCTTCCTCTTCCTTCGGGATGTCCATAGGTACTACTATCGGTACGCACTTAAGCTTTCACTTTTACTATTCTTTGTTATACCTAGTATGTACCTGGCCATGGGACAGCCTGGTGAAGTGGCTAAGTTCAAGCTTTTTCAGCATAGTATCCCTAGACTCCCCCAAAAATTGAGAGATATCCACCTTCACTTCCCTCATCAATTCAATGATGAGGTAACCATAGTGATCGACGGTAGTAAGCTTTGTCAAGTGGTGAAGAATCACCACATGCTAATTGAGCTTCTTACCCTCTACCATATGGTAGACTACACATCGTTCGAAGTAGGTGTAGTTGGATATTGACCCAGTCTTTGGTAGCAGCATCTTCACCACTTGATGAGGATGAATCTTTGCATCCAATCATATTGAAGTGATGCAACACTTCGCCAATGGACACGACTCTTCGTTTGGATAGACGCAACCCTTCGCACTCTATAAATAGGGTTCAAATCACACCAATTTCATGGCATGACATAGAGTGGATAATAGATAGTATGTGTGCATAGATAAAGAGTGAAATATATATAGATTTCGCTACGTTCAAAGTCTTAGCGAGAAAAATGTATAAATGATTCGATTCCTATTTCGATTACTATATTTCTACACAAACTCGAGCATTTATTGTATGAGTGTAATTGTAAAGCACTTATCAATAAAAGTTTTCATTCTTCAACATTCTTTTATTCGATATTCACAAAGAATAGCATCCTAGCGAAGGTTCTGTACGAGTCGAGACCGAATTCAAAGTAGAAGCAAAAATTGCCAGAATTGACGACTCCTATTAAAGGGTGGATACGGTTTGATCAACTTTAGCTTTCACTTGCATACCTTACAACTTTACTTTGTTTTCTGCTTATACTTTCTATTTTGAAATTTATGATATGTCTATGTGTCATAACTAGTATTTCATGTTGCGTCATTTATATTAATCAAGTTATATGCTTTCGAGTTAACTTTAAGAGTGATTTCGGGGTTAATAAGATAGTGTATAATCGCTGGATCTGTGATTATAATGCTCTTTAGTGAGCCAACATTTTTGGAATGGTAACTTGCTAAATATGGCTATGTGAGAGCGATTCGTACTAAGCATAGTAATATTGTTATCTAGATTCTTATAAGTGTCATAATTCGTTTACCCTAGATTTAGAAAAGTCATTTCATGTGTTGTTCTGAGTGAATTATTGAATACTTGGGCATCGAGAACCGTATTTATTAAAGTCATCTAATGTACGAAATATTCTTGATGATTTTGCATATTTTTCTCTACTATACTTTTTCTTAGGAAATTTCTATATAGTTTACATCTTCTCTAATCTGTTCATGCATCTGTCTATTCATCCAAACCCTTCAACAAATATTACATTATTTCTTTCATTCCGTAACTCTAGTTGGTCTTTAGAACCGAATTCCTTCCCTGTGGGATTGATATCTTTTAAAACTACATTGTAACTATATACTTGTAGTGATCACCATTTTTCTATTTGATAAGCGGTATTGACAACACCTGTTTGTATTTTGAACTTTTATCTTATCAGTAGAAAAGTGGGGAATAAGGTTTTTAGCACCGTTACCGAATATAAACCTATCTAAATTAGTATTGTCAAAACCTTGCGAATCATTAGGCAAGCCCAATACATATTGTGACTTTCACAAATGTGAAGGGCATAACATGGAGGATTGTAGGCATTTGGACATTAAATTAAATAGGCGGGCTGGCGAGGGTAAGATTTATCATTTTTTGGCAAATCAACCAAGAGAAAATTTGTGTGATGAAGACATACATGATCAACCTAGAACCCTAAGGGAAGGGAGAGCCTAAGAAGCTCACCTTGATGAGGAGTAATCAATGTAATCGTAGGAGGAACAATTTCGAGTAAGCGAAAATTGAAGGAGGAATTGACAATACCCGAAGAGACTTGGGAGTTTATTTTAGCTTCACCTACCTTTCAGGCCCAGCACCACATTTCGATGCTTTTGGTAATTGAGATGGTGATTAATGATTTGTTGGTTAAAAGGGTTCTCCTCAACACATGAAGCTTAGTTAATTTGATGACCAATGCTCTACAGGTCGAGATGAACAAGCTTTGACTAGAGAGAAACTTGGTTACTGGCCTAAGAGGATAAATAATTTCAAATTATAGGTGCCATCACATTACTAGTGATTATCGATGACCAGGCCCCTTGATAGAAAATAAAGGCTGGGTTTATGGTGTTAGATATGCCATTTTCATATATAATTATTTTGGGACAAACTATCATTTGTGATTCAGAGGTAGCATTGGGATTACACTATCTAGATCTGCAAATCCCAACCACCCAAAGTATGTCCATCACAAAAGGAGATTAGAGATTTGTAAAAGAAACTTATATAGCATCGCTAAGAGCGGGAATGTCGATGAAGGGATAAAAAAGGACCGAGTAAGAGCTTTAAAAAGTAGAGCTTTATGGACGGTTAGAAACTTTGATTTTGGAGCATGAAAAAGAGTTGCAAATCATTGCCGAAATCCAACCAACAGTCAAGATTGAGCTCACAATAGTATAGAAGAGCAATTTGAAATCCTTCGCATGGAAAGAAGCAGACATGACAGGCGTAAACAGGGTCATTGTTGAGCAAAACCGAATGTGGAACCTTAAGCAAAACCAGTCAAGTAGAAGCGATGAAACAACAATTCTGACAAATAAAAAGCTATCGAAGAAGAAGATGTATCGAGGCTTCTCAACATCGACCATATCTGCAAGGTCCAATATCCGGTATGGATGGCGAATGTAGCTTTAGTTAAAAAAACCAAATGGTACATAAAGAATGCATGTGGACTTTACCAATCTTAACAAAGCCTGCCCAAAAGATTGTTATCCCCTACCAAGCATTGATTCATTAACAGATTCAACAATGGGGTTTGAGGCTCTTTCCATGTTGGACGCAAAGGTTGACTATAATCAAATAGCAATGGCCAAGGAAGATATTGAGAAAACATAATTCATAAAGTATGAAGGGACTTACTATTTCAATGCCATGCCATTTGGTATAAAAAACATAAGAGTTACATATCAAAGGCTCACCAACAAGATCTTTGAGGGGCTAATTGGTGATATAGTAAAGTTATATGTGGATGACATGGTCATTAAAAGCAAGTCGATCACCTAGCACCCATCGGACGTGAAAATTTCTTAGACACATTACATGAATACTATCTGAAACTCAACCTCGAAAAGTGTGTACTAGATATTTAACTAAGAAATTTTTAGGCTTCCTAGTAGCCATGAGAGGAGTTGAAGCCAACCTAGATAAATACAAGCAATCATGGACCTCGCCCCTCCAAGGTGCATAAATGATGTACAAAAGCTCAAATGAAGGATAAATATCTTAGGATATTTTATTTAATGCTTGGTAAAGTGGTGCCTCCCATCTTACAAAGTCATCAAAGGAGCGAAGAACTTTACATATAATGAAGCATATAATCTAGCCTTTCAAGAATTGAAGAAGTTCTTATCCTCACCACTATTGCTAAGCAAGCCATCCCGAGTGAGACATTGTATTTGTACATTAGTACCTCTAAAGAGGTGCTAAGCATGGTGTTGGTAAGGGAAGAAGGAGATGAGCAATATCCAATATAATATTGTAGTAAAGTGCTTAGAGATGTAGAGCTAAGATATCCTTGGTTGCAAAAGGCAGCATATGCAGTCATCACCACCTCTCAAAAGCTTTGGCATTATTTTTAGTCTCATACCATGGTTGTTAGAAATGATCTTGGCTTATAGAAAATTCTTCAAAAATTGAAAACATCAAGCAGACTAGCAAAGTCGACCCTTAAATTGTTAGAGTTCAATCTAAGGTTCGAGACTAGAAAAGTATTGAAAGGATAAGTCTTTGCAGACTTCATTTAGAAAGCCTGCCCCCAACAAATTTAGCATTGATGAGAGAAGCACTGAGAATCTACATTGATAGTAGCTTAGCTCGAGGCCAAGGTGGCATACGCATCCACATGGTCGGCCCTAGAGGAATCATCATTAACCAGGCAGCTCATTTATCATTCCCTGTAACAAATAATGTAGTTGAATAATAGGTTTTCATATGGGCTTTGCAATTGGTCAAGGAAATCAAACCAGATTCAGCCAAAATCTGCAACGATTCTAAGTTGGTCATTAATCAGTTAGGGGCAATTTTGCTACTAGAGATGAAATTATACAAAATTATTTGCTCATTGCAAAGGGTTTGATGATCGAGATAAGGGTAAAAGGAACCGCGATTAAAGTCTTATATATTTCACGAGGATAAAATAACGAAGTTGATAAGCTAGTAAAAGTCACCTCAAACCCGACGAGGTAAAACACTCTCTCATGTAGTATCATCGATATCCTAATGTCGAGCATTGTAAGAAGAGAAGTGTTTATGACCTAAGAAGAGCCTAGTGAGATAGCGTCGAAGTGGTATGATCTAATCCTAAAATATCCCATGAATCTAACTTTATCGGAGGAAGAGGTTGAAGTTCAAAAGATTGTGAGAAAAATCATTTTAGTATGCGTTCACATGGAAAAAGTGTCTTGGCAAAAGGGATGATAATCATGTCCTTAGAGAGATTCATGAAGGCATATGTGGTAGGCATGAGAAGAAGGATACCATTATAAGGAAAGCAAAGTTACAAGCATTTTATTGGCCTAAGATCGAGTTAGATGAAAAGGAGCTAGTGCAAAAGTTTTAAGCATGCCAAACATATGATCATAACATCAAAGCCTCGCCTAGAGAAATGATGATGATAAAATTAGCCTGACCCTTCTCCACTTGGAAAATTGACATTAGAGGATCCCTCCTGAGTGCTCAATATAAAAAGAAATGGATAATTGAGGTGGGAGAACATTTTTCTAAGTGGGTCGAAGCTAAACCCATATCTAAAATCACTCAAAACCAAGCGTTACAGTTTGTTAACAAAAGCATCATCATTAGGTTCAGTATACCCGACACAATCATAATAGATAATGGAATTTAATTTAATTGTAAAGCTTTTAAAGAATAATGTAGATGTCTACACATCAAACTCTGCTTCACCTCAGTGTCTTACCCTTAATGTAATGACATGACTGAGGTAACATATCGAACCAATTGACAGAGTTAAAATCAGAATGTTGAGCAATGAATCATCATGGGTAGATGAGCTCCCAACCATCTTGTAATCCTACTAAACAACCCCACTAATGACAATAGGAAAAACCCTTTTTCTATTGACATATGGAACCAAGGCTATCCTCCCAATGGATATTGGAACCCCAAGTGAGAGAGTGATCCATTATGTTGGAGCGGTGTGAGCGGGCGACACAGAGCAGTGGGCCGAGAGCACACGGTACAACGGGGTGTTTGAAAAGGAAAAGCACCAGGTCAGGGACCCCGTTAAAAAGGTTGAAAGAGAGGGCAAAAAACATTTTAGATCTGTTTAAACCCAATTCTGCCATCTCTTAGTGTGGAGTCGCCACCTGGATTAGCTCTTTCCTAGAATTAGAGTCCTGTGAGGCTTAACATCAAGGGGATGATCCACCAAGACATATAGATTCGGGTCCGGGATAAGTTACTTATTTCTTATGTGATCACATTATATTACATCTATAGAAAACCATATTTTCTTAGTTATGCATATTCGCACTTAGGTCATTTTTAGAATTTATATGCATGATTCACGTATTGCAAAATAATAAACCATCCACAATGCGAAATAATAAATCATCCACAAAGCAATAAGTAAATGCGGAAAATAAATGCAAAGAATAAAGATTACAAGGCTTCCAAAAATCGAGGGATGCAACCGCCTGCTAACCTATTAATTACATTTTCCGTAAAAATATATGCAATACCCGAAGGAAAGTAAATCCTAGGCATACATCTAACTTGCATCCACAAAGGTTAGCACGAAATATGGCACATATGTGTGTGTGTGTGTGTGTGTATATATATATACACACACATACATACATACATACATGTATACATACATATATATACATGTATATATATATACACATATATATATACATGTATGTATCTATTTATACACACACACACACACACACACACACACACACACACACACAAATATTTTCTTAAAATAAAATGATTTAATTAAATTGTTTTGGACCTTTAAATATTTATTTATTTCCCTTAAAAATATTTTAAGCCTTTGAACTTTCAGTTTTGAGGCTTTTAAATATTTTCTATGGTTCTAAATATTTTATTTAGGGCCAAATTTTTAATGACGAGAAATCTCATTTAATGATCGTTAGAAGGTCGAAAATCGTGTGATTCGAGGAAAAATATCCTGAAAAGCCGTAATCATTGAACGCGCGAGCTGGTACAAAATCCTGTGCTCACAAGCGGCTAACAATGAGGAAAGGCTAAGGAAGAATTTAGATGATCTATAGGGAAGACAAGACTGAGCTTCACAACACATGGATGCATACAAGCGAAAGGTTACCTCCATCTTTAACGAATAAGTAAGGCCGAGATACTTCCATATAGGTGAGATGGTGTTACAAAGCATTGAAGCTTCAAGAACGAGGATCTGGCAAGGGAAGTTCGACATAAATTGGGAAGAACCTTACAAGGTTGGACAAAAAAGTCAATCTGAATTCAAGAAATTTCAAGATTTGGAGGGATGAGTTATCCCTTGGTCTTGGAATGCGATGGCGTTGAAAAAAAGTTTATGCGATGGCATTTAGACTATCTAAGTAGTTAGATTGTTTGATCCTTATATTTTATATTTACTTCAAGTGCTTTTATAGTAGTATCCATAATAATAAATGTTTTTTATTTCCTTTGAGTGCTCTTAGTGATGGTTAATTAAGGAAGTTAAGGAACATGCTGTTTAACCCAAGTTAAAAGTACTTCACAATATTTAGAACGTTTTGGAAATAACAAACTGACTACGATAATGAAATTAATTGAGTACTAAGTATACTCTTAATTATTGAAGTTTACTCAAGTTTGTTTAAGAGAAAACAACTCAGTTTACAAAGTAATTAATTAAGTTATGGCTTAGAGTAAGAAAAGCTCAGTTGAGCTTAGTATTACATAGTTTATAAGATATTTACTCAGTTGTGCAGAGTTAGCTTTTTGTAAGAAAAGATGTATATCTTTGACACTTAGAAAAATAAATGACAAATGTGCTATTAACAGTTTTTGTGAGAAATGGAATATTTCTTTGATACTTTTCAAGAGAAAAGACACTAAAATTAAAGAAGATATTGTAGTGGTCCTCACAAACAAAAGGTGTCATTACTGAATGTTGGAGATTCCTAACTAAAGTCTAAGACAAAAGGAATCCTCTGACATGCACCATGTCTTCGCAAAACTTTGCAACATCATCAAGTCAACGAATGGTAGAATTCCATGTTGCATCTCACGCGCCTCTGTATCAGAAAGGATTTCTTGAAGATAAATGATTTTTTGACGCTTTGGGATAAGGATTAATCTTGCGCTTCAACGTTCGAAATCTCTATCTTTAAACTTCCTGGTATTTGTCTCCAATGGGAAAATTTGAAAGATTTAAGGAGAAGAGATATTGAAGAGCTGTCATGACAAGAAGTTTGCAACGGCTAATTCTATGACCTTCAACTATAAATAGAAGAACAGATTAGACATTCAAACTTGGTAAATCACCTCGAATTTCTCTAAGAGCTAAAACTCTGTTCAAATACTCCTAGCTTCAAGAAATTCTAAATTAAGCAATCAGCAAACATTTATTGTCAATATCTATATTTAATAGAGAGAATAGCACTTAAGATTTAACATTGTAAAAGGATTCAAAATTTTTATAAGTTGAATTCTTCTGTTCGTAATTTCTTTTAAATCTAAGTGTTAGTTTAAAAAGGGTACCTAAATTGTGTTTGAGAGGTAGTTAGAAATGAGGGTACTTTTTTTAATACTTTCTACCTACTGTAGAGGCTTCTACGCCTAAGGAAGGAACGAATCACTAGTGGATTAAAGCTCAGAAAGGAATCCAGGGACTAGAGGTAGGCTAGGGGCCAAACCAGGAAAAAATCTCAAGTTTTGAAGTTTTAACTGTTCGCCACTTTTCTACTGATAAGTTTAATAGTTTGTTGATAAGATTCGGCTATATATCAATGGTGCCAAAAACTTGTTCACGAAAAATATAAGTGTTGTCAGTACCAGTTATCATCATTTTTCTATTTGATAAGAGGTACTGACAACACCTATATTTTTCATGAACAAGTTTTTAGCACTATTGATATATAGCCGAATCTTGTGAACAAACTATTATACTTATCAATAGGAAAGTGGCAAACAATGAGGTATCCTAGGAATTTCTTCCTTTCACCCCAAAGGTGCATTTTTCTAGTATTAGCCGGAGTTTGTACTTTTGCAAGGTTTTGAATATCGTTCTGATATCCTCTGCGTAAGTTTCTTCATTTTTGTTTTTGATGATCATGTCATCCACGTAGACCTCAACCATGTGGCTGATTTGATCCTTGAACATGTCATTGACTAAGCGTTGATGTATGCGGCATTTTTTAGTCAAAATAGTATGACAATGTAGCAGTAAGTTCCTTCATGGGTGATGAAGGATGTTTTCTCTTGGTCGTCCAGGTGCATAGCGATTTGGTGGTAGCTTGACTTTGCATCTAGGAGCGAGTAGATGGCTAAAACAACTATTGAGTCGACTAACTGGTCGATGCTAGGAAGTGGGAATCTATCATTGGGAGTGACCTTGTTGAGGTCAGTGAAGTCAACACACATCCGCCACGAGCCGTTAGCTTCTTCACCAGGACCATGTTGGCAAGCCATTCTGGGTAATGTACCATTCTGATGTGGCTGGCTGCTAATAGCTTTTTAATCTCCTCTTCGATTGCTTTTTGTCTCTCAGGGGAGTGGTTTCTCTTCTTTTGTTTAACCGGGTCCGCGTTAGGGTAAAGATCAAGTTTATAGGTGATAACCTCAATGGGGACACCAGGTATGTCATCGTTGCCCCAAGAAAAAGTATGTTGTTCTTCCTTAAGAACATTGCATATGTCACCTTTGATGTTGTCATCTAAGTCTTTGGCAATTTTCACCTGTCTCTCTGGAGATATCATGAACATCTCCAAGTCTCCCACAGGTTCAGCTTTCTCTTCTTTTTTCGACTCGTCTCCTTCTATGTCGGTTTTAAGTGAGGCAACGTATGTTTCATAAGCTACCCAGGGGTTTCCAATAATGACAGCTACCCCTCGGGTGGTGGGGATTTTCATTACCAACTTTCTCATGGAGATCAGGGAGTCGGTGTCCACCAGGAATGGTCTTCCTAAAATCTTGTTGTAGGCGATGGGGATCTCAGCCATGATGAATTCCACTTATGATCGCCACTTGTTCTCTTTATCCCCCATCTCAACTTTTAAGCTCACTTGTCCCAATGTAGGGACCATGTGGCTACTTAGCCCTACAAGTGGCGCATAATTAGGGAACATGCAATTTTTTTCAATGTTTAGTTATGCCAAGGCTTGTTTAGTGATCAAGTTAACTGAGCTGCCCGTGTCTACTATAACCCATCTATGTCAACTTCCACCATTAATGGATCAGGTCTAGGTCGCTTGACCATACTGTATTTGGTGAAGAGATCGTCCGCTTCCTTGTCCGCCGATCTTCTATGCGTGTGGCTGGGTCGCTTTGATGAAGTCTACAAGTTGAGCCCACCACCAATCATGAGGATCAGGCCTTTGTTCCGGCATTTGGGTGACCTCTTATCTTCTCTATCTCTTTTATCATCATCAGTCGATCGCTTGGTTATACCTTTGACAAACTATTCTAGTTTATCCTCTTTGATGAGCTGGTGGACTTCGTCTGCTATGACTGCCAATCATCTATATGGTGGCCCTTGGCTCTGTGGAACTCATAGTATTTGCTCATATCCCGTCCTAATTGGGACTCGGCAGTTACCCATGGGTAACAAAGGCTTCTTTTATCGATACCCTTCTGTATGACGACCATGATGTCACTCAATGGAGCATTTAATGTCGATCTACCACTTAGGATGGGGTTGATGTAGTCTTTCCTACTATTGCCTCTTGGGTTGCTATCCATCCTCTTGTTAGATCTTTGGTCTTTAGACCTAGGGTGGCTACTGGCCGTTGGTAATCCCTAGGATGCTGAAGTTCATCTATCTTGATGTGTCCCTTTGCTATGTTCATCATTTGTTGGAGGAAGGTCGGGTTCCTCTGGATGATTTCTACTCTCAGTCGTTCACTACGTGTGCCTCTAATCATAACCTCTTTCACTGTGCTGAAATTGATATTACGTACTTGGAGGCAAGCATGGTTGAATCACTCGATTTAGGTTCGCTATGACTCGTTATGTCCTTGTTTGATGTCGTGAAGTGTCTGCAATGAGATTCTGACCGGTTTAGAGCCAATGAATTGTGTGCAGAATTTTTGCTGGAGTTCTTCCCAACTATTGATGGAGACAGATGGTAACATGTCAAACCAATAGATGGCCGGCCCTATGAGGGTGTTCTGAAAGTACCGGCAAGCATGGGCCTAGGAGACGTGTGCCATGTACATCTTGTTAGACATGATGTATGCCCTAGAGGTAATTAGGGTGATATATCTTTATTAGCTATAATGTACAAACGGTTTCAAATTAATAATAATAATAATTAAGGCATCTTTGTTGCTTATTAGTGCTTTTAATTAATTTATGTATCTCGTCGGTATCATATATATATATATATATGCACATTGATGAGACAAAGTCCGTAACTACTTCATAGCGTAAAAGTACGAGGACATAGTCGGAGCTATGTGGTGTGAGAACTTCACATACGTGTTACTATGAATAGTCTAAATATCCAAAGTCATAGTTTCATTGAGACTGGACATCAATGGAATGGACAGACTAACATGTGTAGTTTACTCCTTGGATTAGATCCAAGCAGCCGATCTCACGAGCTGAAGGTGGTACCTTGAGTTAACACATGAATGTATTCAGGTAATACATTGGAGACCGCTATAAGACAGACACTCGGAAATAATTATATCCATGTGTTGGTGTCATGTCTTATTGCAATA
>CATIWQ010176475.1:0-13903 GCA_949673415.1 Euphorbia schlechtendalii | reverse complement strand
TACAACTTTGCTTTGCTTTCTACTTATACTTTCTATTTCAAAGTTTATGATATGTCTATGTGTCATAATGCGTATTTCATGTTGAGTCTTTTATATTAATCAAGTTATATGCCTTTGAGTTAACTTTAAGAGTAGTTTTGGGGTTAATGAGATTGTGCATAATCACTGGATCTGTGATTTTAACGCTGTTTAGTGAGCCAACATTTTTGGAATGGTAACTTGCTAAATGTGGCTATGTGAGAGCGACCCGTACTAAGTATAGTAATATTTTGGTCCAAGTTTATATAATCGTCTTAATTCGTTTACACTAGATTTAGAAAAGTCATTTCATGTGTTGTTCTACGGTGAATCATTGAACATCTGAGTGTTTAGAACCGATTATGTTAAATTATTCTAGTGAATGTAATAACTTTGTTGAACTTGCATGTTTTCTTTACTATACTTATTTCATATGAAAACTATAAAATGCTCAGCTTTGTTGGCTCAATTTATCTTCAATCGCTTGCTGAGTACTTTACTCAGCTTAGGTTGGCTTTTCAAGCAAAAGAAATAATAGAGATAGAATGATGAAGAGATGAACGTGATAAAGACAAGTGAATAAGATTAGAACTTCAACACCTGAGATTTTATCTTGGTTCGGCCCCTAGCCTACCTCTAGCCCCCGGATTTCTTTCTAGTAATTTCATTCCTTATGCGGAGAAGCCTTTACAACGGGTAGACACAATTACAGAAAGTACCTTTCTTTCTAACTACTACTCAATCTACAGTTTGGGTACCCTTCCCAAACTATCACTCAGATTTCTAAAAGAAATTGCGAATAGAGGATTTCAACTTATAAAATGTTGAATCCTTTACAAAGTTAAATCTTAAGTGCTATTCTCTCTATTACAAATAGATTTGGAAAATGTTTGCTGATTGCTTGATTTGGAAATTCTTGAAGTTGGGAATAAATGTACAGAGTTCATCTCTTAGAGAAATTCGAGATGATTCGCCAAGTTTGAACATCTACTCCAATCTTCTATTTATACTTGAAGGTCTTGGAATTAGCTTTTGCAAACTTCTCATCCTGATAGCTCTTCGATATCTCTTCTCTTCAAATATTTCGAATTTTCCTGTTAGAGATAAATTCCAGGACATTTAGAGATAGAGATTTTGAACATTGAAGTGCGAGATTAATTTGTTAATCCAAAGCATCAAAAACTCATTTACCTTGAAGTAATCTGTTTTGATAGAGAGGCACGCGAGTTGCAACATGGAATTTTGCCATTCATTAACTTGCTGATGTTGTAGAGTTACGCGGAGACACTGAGAAACGGCGTATGTAAGAGGATTCCTTTTATCTTGGTGAGGAATCTCCAACATTCTGTACTGACACCTTTTATCTGTGAGGACCACTAGAATATCTTCTTTAATTTTAGCGCTTTTTCTCTTGAAAAGCATCAAAGAAATATTTCATTTTTCCACAGAAAGTGTTAGTAGCACAAGTGTCACATATTTCTCTAAGTGTCAAAGATATAGCACAGCTGAGTAAATATCTTATAAACTATGTAATACTTAGCTCAACTTAACTTTTCTTACTCTAAGCCATAACTTAATTAATTACTCAGCAAATTGAGTTTTTTTCTCTTAAACAAACTCAAGTAAACTTCAATTATTAAGAGTATATTTAGTACTCAATTAATTTCACTATCCTAGTTAAGAACTGTAAAGTACTACTAACTTGGGTTCAACATAACTATATCCATGTGTTAGCATCATGTCTTATTACAATAGCAATACAAGTATCCTCAAACTTGAGATATTAGTTACCTTATGTTGGAGTTTCTATACTATGGGTCATACTTATTCATGCCTTAGTGATCAGGATAATACAAGTGATTATGGGTATAGTGATGATCACTTTTTGGTAAGCTGAGTGGTCAAGATGGGATCCATCGCTTCTGATATAGTAATTTGATGGGAGTTGTACCTTAAGGCCTCTTGTTGAAGTGACACACTCATAAACCTCTTATCAGAGTATAAGATTGATAGAACGAGTTTCTAGTCAATCTTGATACATTATGGTGAGTGGTGTTCTTCATGAACAAGTCTAATTCCATGATAGCTACGTCTAGTACATGAGCTAACACTTAATCCAAGCTCAATAAACTAGATGATACTTAACCTGATAGAAGGAGTGAATTGTATTGGTTACTATTGCAGAACCGGATTAACTCACAAGCATGTGACATTCCGAGTATCGGGGGATCATACGCCATTGCTAGAAAGCCTATTTGAACACCTAAAGTTATCGGGTTCTATATCAGTCTTGAACACTGAACCTAAATGTTCCCAAATGGGAAGCCAAGTTTAAATTAACCTCTAGTAGCTCCATACTTCGGGAACCTATGCGGTCACACACTTTGGGTCTTCACCAGACTAAGTAAAGAACTTATAGACAAGTTCTACGCCAAGAATATAAAGAAAGTCAAAATCGTTGGATGAATTATTAGTTGGTTGGACCAAATAATAATTAAATGATTTAAGGAGTTTTGGAAAAATTGCACGGGGGCGAACAAGGGAATTTTTCCCGTTGCGAGTGGGCCCTATGAACACAAGGTGTTTCATGGATGGGGTCCATGCAGCTGCCCTACTAGCAAAATTTCTTGTAGGCCGCTAGCATGCTTTAGCACAAGGCCAACGCATGCTATGGGCAACGCTTGTGTGGGCCTGCAGTACAGGCCCACCAGTTACAGCCCATAAGCTAAGCTTGAGGGATAACCCGCAAGCCTGGCTTACAGGATAAGGCAAGCCCATTAGGGCTTGCCTTGGGCAGCCACGCACAGCCCGCACAAGTGGGTTGACCTGCACGGAGATGGGGCTCCACGTGGTAACCCATGTAGGATGGGAATAATCCCATCCCACATTGCTAATTAAGGGGAGCTTTTTGCTCCCCTCCCACTATAAATAGTGGCCTCCTCCTCCTCGTTTACTCACTTCAGCTTAGCCTTTCCTTTTGAGTTTTGACATGTTTCTTCGCAAGATTTTGCGAGATCCTCCAAAAGTTTCTTCATTTTTTGCAAGAATTCTTTTGAAGGCTTATTCATATTTTGGAAAGAACCTTCTAATTTATATTTTCGGGTTGGTCTACGAGCAGTTTAGCAGTTGCTTGTTAACTAGCGAGTTCTTCCTCTATGGGAGGTTTTGGTCATTGGGATCCTTGTGGATTAATCATAGAGGCTATTCTATTTTGGAGGCTTATGGTAACTGATTTCTATCCAACTACTATAAGGGAGCACCGCACTAAAGGGAAAGGCACACATAAACTGGTAATACTCTTAACTTAGATGCTAGGTTTCTTTTATTAAGTTTTATAAACCTATTAGCATCTATGGAACTTTTCAACTTAGATATATCAATCATGGCATGCTTAGGAGTTCCTTAGGGTTATTTTAAGTTTTGAAATTCCTCCGTGCAAGTTCACATGTTTAATTACTACCTTAATTAACCATTAGATAGGGTAGAGAAGATGGAATATTTCAAATCCATGGACAAACCTGTGCGGAAACCTTCCAAGGAGCACTAGTACGAGAAGGTGAAAACTGGATGATAACGTTAATGATGTAACAAATTAGTTCTTTTTTAGCAACTCTGCCCATGATGGTTTTCAACCTTTTAAATATATTGAATTTTGTTTTCTCGCTTGATATCTTATCGATTGACATCACATATTCTCATGAACATATGCATAATATATTTAGCATATATGACACATCATGTCATAAAATTAATTTTAGTATGAATGGATCCCATATGATTGTAATAAGTTCAAATGATTTGACTATTGAAGAAAAGTGAGAGATAAACATACGTACTTAGACAACATGTGATAGCATTTGCCTAATCCTATAAAGACGTAAGGATGATAGAAAGATTGCAAAGTACAGAACTTCCACTAACTATTAAGTCATTCAAGAAAAAGTAAAAGTGATAAAAAAAATCGAATGGGTCGAAAAGTCAAAAGAAGGGTAACAGAGCGAATTAAAGTTAATTTACCCAAAATAGTCCAATAATCAGCACGATGGGCTTGCATAATGTTAGTGCCAAAGACATAAAGAAGGAATTAGATCTTTGAGCACATCAATAACTCCATCGCACACCTCACCACCATTTGTGGGCCAATCATTATGCTATTGAAGGAGTACCATTGAACATAAAACATTCACCCTCAAGTGAATCAAGCTACATTTGATACACCCACCAGATCTGAAGCCTTGGATCCCCTACATATCATGTATCCTCTACTTTGCTATCAAGAGATTGTTAGTAAGGATAACTATTGAAGATGATTAAGAACCATCGCTTATACCTCAAGCTAACAAAGCATCATGAGCACCAATCAATCAGAAATGCTGAGTAAGATAAAAATTGAAGTTCTGGGTATGGACGGCAACCAACCTATCAATCAAATCAACCTAGACTAGCAAAATTGCTATCGCATATAGGTGAAAGAAATAAATCAAGAAAAAAGTAGTATAAAAAAATAAATTTGTAATTAGCCTGTCAATTAGAACTCTGTTAGTTGAGTAAAAATTAAGGCCTCTTTCCAAAAAGAAAAATAGTTCGTTGAATAAACAGAGGAAAAGCAGATACGACTCTATTTATCAAGGGAAAGAAGGAAGATGTGTTGCTTATCCAAATCTATGTGGATGATATCATATTTGGAGCAACTGATGAGAAGCTTTACAAAGAGTTCAGTAAGCAAATGAAGAGTGAATTTGAAATATCAATGATGGGAGAACTCAACTTTTAGCTTGGACTGCAAATCAAGCAGAGCGAAGATGGAATCTTCATTAGTCAAGCCAAATATGCCAAAGAAGTCCTGAACAAGTTTGATATGGAGCATTCAAAGCCAATGCCCACTCCCATGGTCACTGATACTATCTTGGGTAAGGATGAAGCTTGTAAGCCTGTAGACAGTAAGTTCTATAGAGGAATTATTTGTTCACTCCTTTACTTAACAACTAGTAGGCCTGACATTCAATATTTTGTGTGCTATTGTGCACATTATCAAGCTAACCCTAAAGAATCTCAATTAGCAACTATCAAGAGAATTCTCTGGTACTTGCCAGGTTCAATTGATATAGGTCTGTGGTATCCCAACAACTTAGATTTCACTCCTAAAGGATTCATAAATGCTGACTATGGTGGAGACAAGCTCGACATGAAAACCACCATAGGAGGATGTCATTTCCTTGGAGAGTGACTTGTCTCATGGTACAGTAAGAAGCAAACTTCTGTTACGCTGAGTATATGGTAGCAGTAAGTTGTGTAGCACAACTGCTATGCATTAAGCAGTAATTGGAGGATTATGTTATAAAGTCACAATGCCTCGAAGTTATGTGTGATAACAAGAGCGCAATTGACCTATCAAAAAATCCAGTTCAACATGGCAGGATGAAGAATGTCAATATAAGGCATCACTTCATAAGGGATCATGTGCTAAGGGGAGATGTCAAACTTAAATGGTGAAGATGATTTTTCCCAAGTAAATGCATTCACCCCTATCTGCTTAGTTATATAAGTTATCTCGGACTAATGGGCGGTTAAGGATAAACTTAGGACATTGAGAGAAAACAACAATCACATTGATTAGAAAACTTGAAAAGGCTAATCGATAGCAGGAGTTAAATCATTTGAAAACATTCATAACTCTGTTAAGTTCATCAATGAATTATAATTTTTGCTGAATCTTTATGCATGTATTTATCTTGATTGCTTGCGTGCCAACGGTAGAATATCGCAAGTAAGCATCCCATCACATCATGGTTCAATAAAAATAAAAAATAAAAAGAAAAAAAGAAAATAAAAGATGAGTCTGCTAGATTGAAAACCTAAAAGGGCACTCTAGGAAAAAATTAAGATAATGTTCAATAGATTGAAAACCTGTAAGGGGTCCATGAATAAATTAGAACAAAAAAAAATCAAATTCATCATCTCACCCTCAAAATAGCACAGGGCATCATCTATCTCCTCCGAAATTTAGGATGAATATCTTCTGATTTCCCTTGTAGGGAGGATTGTTACAAAACTTCAAGTAAAAAAGCTTCTAAGCTCTCATTATCAACTTTAAAGAGGGCATCGCCAACATGGTTCGGGATTAGCATTAACATCACTGAGGCAATACCAAAGAAGGAAACGAGCATCAAAAAGTCAATGACTCATCCAGATCATCTTCAAACCAGATCAAAGCTTCGAAATCGACTCTGATTCATCGTACCCTTGGTCATCACTCTAAAAGAGTTATCAACAGTAAGGTAACCATGGAATGCCCAACAAGATAAATTCTAGGAGCACCCATGCACTAGCACAAGAGGATATCAACTCGGAACCCTCTACAAGGATCTTCATGCAATAAAGCTTCTACGATCGGTCGGACCCCGATGCTCCGAAGCCCACAACACCTGTAATAGACGAATATACATCATGTGATAAATATTGTTCATGCATTCATTACATACACATAATGTATTTTCAAGTAAAGATGATGTCAAACCATGGTAGTACCATCATAGTAAATAAGAAACTCCACCTCCACTTGAGGAACCTGCAAGCATCAAATAAGTGGCAAAGTAGCACAACCTCAAAATTAAGAAGGGAAATGGCCCACTCAAGTCTAAAGCCAAATCGAGCCTACCTAAGCCCCATTCAAGTAACATTGCTGCATTGCAAAAACCTCCTAAAATAACGAAGTGTTCTTCTAGACATCCTTGAGTTTTCATCAAACTCACCAAATTTATTTCATTATCGTGTTTTAATTTTTGTTTGAAGGGGAAAATGTTTTTGCTTTACATAAACTCAATCAAATAATTAAAACATGCGTCATAAAATGTACTAACATTAAACTATTCTTCGATTTGTCACAGGAAGCAAGTCGACATCCTACCAAGGAAATTCAAAATATAACCAAAAAAAGAAATGGTTATCTCAATTTTTCAAACTCAAAGATTGAAGAAGGAAACAGTCTCACTGAGGGAAACCGAAGAAAGAGACAGTTGGATATCCCTCTTTGGTGGGTCACCTTTGAAATGAATTCAGGCACCCTACTCTAGCAGTTCCAATGGTCCAAGTTAACTGAAAGTCAACTCACAAGGGGTACAAAATGATCACAACCAAAGATAGAAATAGTGTCCTATCCCATAGTAGGTTATTAAAGGGATGCCGTAGAAGGAAACGATCAACTCACCCGCAATGGGCATCAAGCATCAAGGGATTCCAAAGAAAGACCCGGTCAATCCTGTGAGTCACAGCTTCTGAAAGGAAGGTCCATGTCACTGATGATTGAGGATAAAGAGGTCACCAACCGTACCGCTCAGGTATTTTCTCGATCCCTCCGCACCATTTCGTGTGATCATACTGGCTATAACCAACAATGATCACATGAGGGGTAGATGTGAGCACAAGATTTTGTACTAGCTCGTGCATTCAATGATGATAGCTTTTCGGGATTTAATACTTGAATCTCACAATTTTAGACTATTTGGCGATCCTCAAATGGGAGGAGCTCTCCTCGTAAAACCTAACCTTAGGTAGACTTAGACAAACCTTAACTAGATGTTTTGAAGCTCTAAATGAATATTTAGAAACGCCAAATTATATTTCGAGCCCTAAACAAATATTTAGGACCATAAATAAATATTTAAAAGCCTTAAGTAAAAATTTAAGGACTTAAATAAATATTTTAAGGGTCTAAATAAATATTTAAAGAAACGAAATAAATTAGAAAAAATAAACATAATTAGAAAAAGAAATAAATTATAAAAATAAAAAGTTTTGAAAAATTAAAACCCTGGGAAACCCGGCAATTTATTCCTCTATAAATGGGGGAATTTTTCTGAAAATAGGGGGGGATGGAAATTTTACAAAATAACGAATTTTTTTTACAATGACTGAGAATTTTTTCGGAAGAACAAAATTTTCTCTTTACACATTTTTTTTATTTTCTTTCATCTTCTTTTCAAATATCTTTGGGAAATTTCGAACCTACAATAAATTTAGGTTTCGAATCCCATCACACTTCAATAAATATTTTCACACACTAATCAAAATAAAAAAGAATGAGGAGTACTCCCAGAAATCAAGCGGATTTGTCGACGTGGATTTGCAATGAAAGGGTAAGCCTACGAGTTCCTAGAGTTGCTTTTTCCTATGTTTTATATTTTCTTTTCTTCTAATTTTTTATCTAGGATTTATTGTATTTTTATTCAAGTCTTTTATTTATTTATTCATTTGTGGGAGTTTTGTAATTATATATATGTTAGAATACCCCCCACGAAGGGTATTAAAATTATTCCTGGATAAAAGACCTCACCTTTTTGCCATACGATCATTTTCAGTAAACAAAAATGAGCAACATATCTGTGTATAAAAATGAATTGTTTTCATAAAATAAGAATTTTTTCTGATATTAAAATTAGGCCACACAGGCCTCCTCAATATCAAATTGAACATACTTGCAAATATTTATGTGGTGCGATATCACTTGTGCTAACTTTTGTGGATGTAGGTAGATTAGTTTAGATGTATGCCTATGATTTTATTTTTTCCCTCGGGTATTGCAAATTCAAAGGATGTAATTTATAGATTAGGTGAGTGGTTGCATCTGCCGAGGTTTTGTAATTTATTATCTTACTTTCCAACATTTATTTACTACTTTCTGTGTGTATTTATCGCTTTCCGCATGAGCGTTAAATCATATTATAAACACAAAAATGACTTAAATTTGAATACGCATAATTAAGAAACACGGTTATCTATAGATGTAATTTAATGTGATCCAATAAGAAGTAAGCAACTTATCCCAAACACAAATCTCCATGTTTTAGTGGGTCATCCCTTAAACGTTAAGCCTCACTAGACTTTAATCCCTTGATGAACTTATCTAGGTGGCGATTCTAAACTCTAGACAATGATTTCGGATTTTGACGATCTATATCGATTTGTTTTTCTCTTTTCAACCTTTTGGGTCCCTAACACAATATTTTATTTTCACAAAAACACCCCGGTGGACCGCGCTTATCACCTAGCGTGCTCTCGGCCCATGGCATCCGTGTCGTCTGCTCACATTATTATTATTATTATCATAATCATATCCATCGTTAATTCTTAGACCAGGGCGAGACCAGCTGCACTAATAAATTCCCTACAATAATATTAAGTCGGTAAATTATCTTTTTATCATAAGTCATGATACGAATCTTATTAACGGATGTAAGAACATGTACAACATGCTTTCCCTTAACACATGTTTGACAATGAGACTAGATAGGGTCAATGCCTTAACCAAAATGGGTTAGTTGTCCATATCATTGGAGCTAAAGCTGGATTGTAGACATATTTGAGGATTCGAACAATTAGGTACGCACATCTCAAGAAAAGAACTCAAATGGACTAACAATTGCATGCAATGCAAATGGACGGCTTCCAACCATGGCTAAATATTGTGGCTTGACTTGCTATAGTGAGGGTCATCTTAGATGAGTTATGGATGCTACTTACTAAAGAAAAATGGTTCGAACATGTTTCCCAAATTCAATAGAAGGGGCTATTTGAATTTTGATAAAATAGTAGGAAATATGTGTTTAATTAAAGTCCTTATATTAAATGTATATACATATTATATGTCTGAACAATTTCCTTCTTATATATAGGTTGAATAATAAACACTAACATAGATAAGAGTCCGTCGAACAATAAAGTTTTTAAAGGAGATAAGTTTTCATAGTGGTTCGAGGTTGTGATAAATTTTTTGAAATGTCTTTTTCTGGATAATGTGCTGGATAATCCATATCTTGAACTCCTTAGAGAAGATCCTTTCATTTATCATATAGATGAACATGTGAAGCATAAAAAGGACTGTGAACTCGTAAGATGTTTATGGTCAATGAGATGCTTTAAAAGTATAAGGATTTATACAAAGACATGGACATAGAGTCTATGCTTGAGCAACTTGTTATGATAGATGAATCACAAAGATTCATGATATTTGCAAGTCTAGGGATTGACACCTCAGTAGTTTAGTTTACCATGACTAGTTATGATAATTTAGAATAGTTGAGAAAGTTGGGGATTACTTATAATCAAGAAACCTTGAAAAGGATTGTATTGAAAGGTCTACATAAAAGGTATAATAATTTCAAAATATGTTTCTATGCCATCGGGAATTATTGTAATCTTTTCGAAATGGTGGACTTGTTGGAACATTATGATATTTAGTTTAGAAATAAATTTGAAAATCAATGTGTTACTGAGGATCGAAAGATAAGAAAGTTAAGTGATTTTAAGGTCAAGAGGAGACTCGTTAAAAATGCCGAAATGAAACGTGAGTTAAAAGCTCAGATTTTTGAACAAGTGAAGAAGAAGCAAAATGGGGCATCTACTTCAGGTAAGTTCATGATAGAGAGTTTCTTTACAGTTCCGTATGAGTTTACATGGGTATTTGATACTCGTTGTGGTACTCATATTTATACTTCTGCACAGGGGTTGCAAAATAGTTGGAGACTTGTAAAGAGAGAAATGGACCTAAGAGTTGGAAATGGAGCACGGGTTGCTGCAACAGCTGTAGGGACATATAGCCTTCATTTTCCTAGTGTCTATGTTTTAGTTTTAAACAATTGCTATTACATGGCTTTCGTTACTTAGAATATTATTTCTGTTGCATTTTGAAATTTTATTTACACACAATAAACGTCAAATTTAGCGTGATAATATTCTTTATGCTTGTGGAATGTGTTTGAATGGCGTTTATGTTTATATACTAAAACTAAAATTATTAATATGAATATTGCTAAGACATCAATGTTAGATAATGAGAAATCTTCATACTCGTGGAATTATCATCTAGGCCATATAAATGGGACTCGATTAACTAAAATACACAAATGTGGTGACTTGCCCTAATGGAATGGGAATCCTATAGGGCATGTGAAACTTGTTTAAAAAGAAAGTTGACAAAGAAACCTATTAAAGGAAAGGGTCAGCGTGCAATAAGTACTTTAGAAATAATACATCCTGATGTATCTGGTCCAATGAGTGTTAAGATACATAAAGGTTTCATCTACTTCATAACCTTTATCAATGATTATTCATGAAATGGTTATCTGTACCTTATGAGGCATAAGTTTGAAAGTTTTGAGAAATTCAAAGAATTTAAAACAAAAGTAAAAATGTATCAAGACCCTTCAATCTGATAGAGGTGATGAATACTTAAGCTAAGAGTTTCATTATTATATAAGAGACAATGGTATTTTATCCTGATGGATATCTCCTTATACATCCCAACACAATGGAGTGTTAGAAAGGAGAACTAGAAACATACTCGATATGGTTCGATCCATGATGAACCAAGAAAAACTTAGCAAATCCTTTTAGGGTTATACACTTGAGAGTGTGTTCGCCACTTTTCTACTGATAAGTTTAATAACTTATTTGCAAGATTTGGCTACACTCGTTTCAAAAGGCTTATCCTCAATAATAGTGCCAAAAACTTGTTCACGTAAAATATAGTTGTTGTCAATACCTCTTATCAAATAGAAAAATAATGGTAACTGCAAGTATACAGTTGCGATTTAGTTTTAAAAGATATCGAACCCACAGGGAAGGAACAAGTCTAAAGATCAACAAGGGAAAATAGAATAAATAAAATAAAAATAGATTGAAGGTTTTGGATAGGAAGATTAGAATGAAAAATGAGTAAGTATAGATGTGGAAGACTAGAAAATCTAAATATAGAGATTTTCCCTATGAACAAGTATAGCAGAGAAAACATGCAAGTTCAACAAAGATGTTACGATTCACTAAACTAATCTAACAAACTCGGTTCTAAATATTCAGATGTTCAATGATTCACCGCAGGGCAACACATGAAATAACTTTTCTAAACCTAGCTCAAATGAATTAAGACAATTATATAAACCTGGATAACGTCAATACTATGCTTAGTACGGGTCGCTCTCACATAGCCACATTTAGCAAGTTACAATTCCAAAAATGTTAGCTCACTAAACAGCGTTATATCACAGATTTAGTGATTAAACACGATATTGTTAACCCCAAAACTATTCTTAAAATTAACTCCAACGCATATAACTTGATTAACATAAAACACTTAACACGAAATATGCATTATGACACATAGACATATCATAAACTTCGAAATAGAAAGTATAAGTAGAAAGCAAAGCAAAGTTGTAAGGTATGCAAGTAAAAGCTAAAGTTGATCAAACCGTATCCACTCCTTAATGGGAGTCGTCAATTCCCGCAATTCCTGCGTTTGCTTTGAATTCGGTATCGACCCGTACAGAACCTTCACTAGGATGCTATTCTTTGCGAATATCGAACAAATGAATATTGAAGAACGAAAACTTTTATTGATAAGTGATTTGCAAGCACACTTTATAAAAATCGCTCAAGAATATAGAGAAATCTATTGATCGAAATAAGGATTTGAATCAGTTAAACATTTTCTCGCTAACACTTATGAACGTAGAGAAACTAGATATTTATTCTCTATCTATACACTATACACTATCTTTCACCCCTCTCTTCCACACTCTATGATGCTGTACGAAATTGTAAAGTTTGGAGCCCTATTTATAGAGTTCGAAGGGTTGACTCTATCCAAACGAAGAGTCGTGTCCATTGGTGAATGATTGCATCTCTTCATTGTGATTGGTTGAGAAGCTTTGATATAATCCTCAATGGATAGACACATTTTCATGATTGGTTGACTTCTGATAGGTGTCTTATCATTGGTATTTGATGGCAGTTGATCATGCTTATCTAGCGATTGGTAGTTAAGAAGATAAAACTAGAAAACTGTCCAAGTCACGACCACGATATGTAAGTCATGACCGTGAATCTTTGATTGGCAGACTTCTGTTTATAAAGTATACAAGTCACGACCGCGAATGATTGTCCCAACCGTGAATGGAGATTTTCTTCAGAATTCTCCTTGCAACTTCACCGATCTTTGACAACTTCGATCCTAAGCCAAATCTTTAAGTTCTGCGCATCTTTTTGCACCTTTTTCACTCTTTTTGCATAGAATTCCACTTTAGATCATTTTACTCCCAAGATTTACCTAATATCTACATTTGCATAAAAAACAACTACATACCACGTGAAATCTGTTATATGAAATATAAAAATGACTTAATTCATAGTGTTTAATGTGTAAAATTAATATGATATTAAGTCTAATTATACATTTATCATACCCCCACACTTAACTTTGTCCTTGTCCTCAAGGTAAATTCAACAGAAGTGTATAAATTGGTAAACAAGTTCGTACCTCATTTGGCGAAAGACTATTGCAGTGAATACCACATTCCACGTCGCAAAAGATTTCAAGTAGAAGTTCAAAATTTCCCACAAATTAGTAACGTGCAATTTATATAGCTCAGTTGCATACCTTTGCTCTTAATGGAGAGTCAACCGAGTCGCATCTTCATATAAGTGTTATATGCATACTCTAATATTACCTTCTCTTAAGCATAGTAAAAAGTATAATGGACATAGAAAGCACACTTTGATTAATTTCTCTCAAGGCATTTTTAGGTAACCTAGGATGCTAAAACACTCACAGTGGTTGCATTTTATGCTCCATACCACTCCCCTTTTTTCAGTGGTTGCATTTTATGCCCCATACCACTCTCTCATTTTTTTATTTTAAGCATATGTTTTTGAAGTACTTTGTACTTTGCACCCATTTTTTGTGTTATGCTTTCTTTTCTTTTTTTCACTCAATGAACGGTTGCAGTTTCTGCTCTGTACCATTCCTTACCTTTTGCATACCTCATTGGTTATCCTCCCTTTCTTTTGATTTTTCTTTAATACCCTCATCCTTTATTGATCAATTTCAAAG
>CATIWQ010176438.1:0-17454 GCA_949673415.1 Euphorbia schlechtendalii | reverse complement strand
CTTTCCTATGCATTGTTTATACTATCTTTCGGTTTCCTATGCTATATCAAATTCAGTATCATATATGTTTTCATATAGTTTGTAGTTTATCTTTATTTGTTTCCAGTTTTTATAATTGTGAGACTGTTTTTATTAAAATTTGATAGTAATGCTGTTTTAACAGGTTTCATGTGGATATAAATAAATAAAAGTAAAATTTTTTTATACAAATTAACGCAATCCCGTCAGTTTGTAAAAAGAACTGACTCCAAATCAACATTGTCATTTATTGGAACCGAGTGCAATATAGTCGGTTTTGTATTGCAATGCCATCGGTTATGTATAGGAACCGAAGGCATTATTGCAATAATGGTGTCAATTGTTGCAGTCGGTTTTGTATAGCAATGCCGTCGGTTATGTATAGGAACCGACGGCATTATTTCATTTATTGCAATCGGTTATGTATAGGAACCGACGGCATTATTGCATTTATTGCAGTCGGTTATGTATAGGAAACGACGACATTAATGCAACAATGGCGTCATTTATTGCAGTCGGTTACGTAGGGACTGACGTTGATACTTAACAATGGCGTCGGTTATAAAACTGACGTCATAACTCGAAATTTATTCGCGTCGATGGCTGTGGCGTCGGTTCAAAACCGACGCGAAAGGTCATTTTCAACCGACGCCACTGCCCTATTCTCCACTAGTGTACGTGGATGACTATCAAAATACACGTTCGTGAAGTATGTTGGTGGAATAGAAAATGAACAAAAAATTTCATAACATTCTAATTCTTACAATTCAAAAATCCCTAGTATATATTCTTGGTCTTCTTCAAAACTTCATCTCTATTCTAAATATTTTCTTTAATTAATCATAATATTTCATCTTTTTGTTCTTGAAGCTAATATTTTTACGAGAGGGTAAAGTGATGATGCGTTTTAGACAAGTACATGGGGTTATCTGTTACATTTCAAAGTTCAGGGTCGCAACAACCCTTTTTGGACAAATTCAGCGGGGTGTAGATGCATTATGCTACAAATGCATTATGCTACAATGAATGGTGATTGACACAAGTTCTATTTATATATTTATTTATTTACTGTAATCGAAAATAATTTTCAATTTTCATAATTTTTTTAATTGTATCCAAATATAAAGTATTATTTTACATTAATATATGTTCGTGTGCATTATTTTCCAACAATAATAAGAAACCTTTGATTATTAATCAATGTTAGAAAATCACAACATCAGCCCTTAAAAAATGTGTTTTTGACACTGTTTTAAAAAAATTTCAATTGCCGCTTGGGTTTAAACTTCTAAGGTGCTTAACTGATTTTTTCCATATCATTATTTAGAAAATATTTTAGATAATCATGGTTGAGTTTTATTAACTGAAAAATTATTAGCTCAATTTATAAAAAATTTATATATTTTAGTATTTTCATTATAAAACAATAGTTACGAATCTCAAATCGAGAATTAATATACTCTAAATTTCAAAAATTAAGGGATTTATGTGTTTTTAATGAATTTTTTTTGTTATCATATTTTTTAGTTTTTATCTTAGATGTTTTTATTTTTTTTTTATAACATTTTAATTGAATTCATAATTGAATTATATTTTTTCAAAAAAATATAACAAATACGTCTCTTTGATAACCGTCCAATTAGTTGCTGTTTATTTTTTAAACATTGGTAATTTATTGTAGAAAAGCTTATATAATCATAGTGTGTCCCACAAAGCTTTTTTCCCTTGATTGATTCGCTTAGTTGTATTTGGTTTTTCTTTTCACAGATACACAGAAAGTGATAACTGATAAGTGATAAGTAATAGCCTCCTCCCTTCATCTTCGTCGTTCAATCAAATATTAATCCACTGTGTGATTCCCACCTTAATCCAATGGGCAAAAAGGTCAAATGGAGCTGGACTTCCGCCTTCATCGGAGCAGTATCGGCGACGGCGGTATCAACTCTCCTCGCCGCCAAGCCAAAAGATCCAACCTTCCAATTAATCTCAATCGATTTCACTAATTTCAAGCTCAACCTCCCCGTCCTCGACGCCCAGCTACTCCTCACCGTCCACGTCACTAATCCCAATGTCGCCGCCGTCCACTACTCCTCCGCCACCATGTCCATCATCTACGACGGTTCTCTGCTCGGCTCCGCTAAGATCGCGGCCGACTCTCAGCCGCCTAAGTCGTGTAAGATGCTGCGGCTTGAAGCTCGGCTCGACGGAATGCAGCTGGCTCACCACGCCGCGAAGTTTCTGTCGGACGTGGCTGCCCGGGAGATGGTGCTAGATGCAGAAGTGAACCTTGAAGGAGCGGCGAAGGTGTTGTGGTGGGATCACCGTTTTAAGATACACGTGGATAGCCATATCACCGTTGATCCTTTGTTTTTGGATGTGATTGATCAAGAGAATAGATCTCAGCTTGATGTTTTTGTGCTTAATTAAGATGATATTATTTTAATATTTGACATCTAATTGTATTAATTTCTACATTTTGTTCAATGCTCAATGGGAATATTGTACATGTTTTTAAGTTTTTAAATTATATGGTTGTTAAAAAAAGGGTATATAATCCCTCTATTAATAGCTATAATTTTTAATTTTTACTTAATACATCAATCATTTTCTTAACTTATTTAAAAAAATCACTTGCTAACCCAAAATTTTTAAAGTTCCAGATAATTTTGTGAAATTATAAATTTATATTAGTTTGTTCCATCAATGTCACGTGTTTACTTTAGATTGGAGAAAGAAAAATCTGAAAAATAATATTTTTGCAGATTTGACATGCAGTAATGAAGGTATAAACTGATGCATTTTAAACAAGTTCAAATAGTATTCGACATATTTAAAAATTCAGAATGACAAGTGACTATTTTGGACAATTTCGGGAAGTAAATATATTCGGTGATAAGGGGTCATATTTTTGAGATATGCCACCTTCTCAAGATTATATCAAAACGGCCCGTTTATTGAGCCGTACTTCTCCTGAACAAGAGATGGCTCGCCTTGAGTAGCTCTCTGCATGAATTCATTCGCACAGCGTCACCCCCATCTCGAAAGTTGAGGCGATCCGCAAAGGTGGACGATCGGCTCATCGGGTCGTATCCTCCTTACCTAAAGGAGGATCCGCCTCGAGTACTTCACACACGATGCATTCACTTGCAAGAAGGTATTGCCGCCTCAATCGAGCGAGACGGCGTTCACTGGGCTGGAGGAAGTTGTCAAGTAAATCACTATATATTCCCTAAAATCAAGGAGCTGATAAGGATTGGACTGGTCCTCCTTTATTCTAAGGGTCATGATCCCATTTTGAATTAGTCCAATCTCCACGATTTGAGGGATCTTGCAGAGCCTATAAATAGAGGGAAAAAGCCTCCATAAAAGGTTAATCACACTCTCTACTCATTTTCTCTAATACAATATACGCACAAGAATTCTTCATTCTTACTAACTTAAGCATCGGAGGCTCCCCCGGGGATAAAACCCCGACCTACTTTGATCTTTATCTGTTTTGCAGGAGAAATCTCACACGATTAATCCAACATTTTCTGAAGTTCCACAACGTTCAGGTCAAACTCAGTTTTGGAACTTTCAATGTTGCAATGAGTATGGACTAAACATACTTGCCCCGGTGATAATTTTAGTTCGCAACACATCCTCTAACAATTCAATAAGTATTCTGTCTCGCATATTACTCATAAAAATCATTCCATTGTTTATCGGTTCTCCCTCATAATCCCGAACTAGACCCGATTGCAGAGATTACTATATTTTCTTTCTTTTAGTGTAGGAATGCCCTCGCAAAATGGCGGAATTTAAAGATGGCCCTCAGCCCACCAACACCAGAGTCATCCAAGGTGCCCACGAAGGACTCATGGATGCCGGAGCTCCAACCTTAACACCCCTGGGTGGCTCTCCCAATGCAGTGGAACAGATGTTGCAGATCTTTAGGAAATACAACATTCCTCCCAAACAGCATCAAGTTATCAGAACTAGCTTCATAGAGCAGTACAACGTTGAGGCAGCCACCTTACAAGGAATCCCAAACGATGACCCAACTCACCAGAGTCTGACCAGAGAGCTATTCCCGCCTCATGAGCGTAGGGTCGTAGCTTCAACCACTGAGACGCATATTATAGCCCCCATGATCGTGGCTCCGCAAGCGATGCTAGCAATCCCTCAACCTAGCGTAGCCTCGAACCTCGCTATGCAGGCTTAGATGCTAGCGATGTATCAGACCTTCAATACGCTAAGTGGTAATCCTTATTTTCCAACCGGAGGGTCAGCACCTCTAATGGGAATGCAGATGCCCAATACTATGGGAACAACCCCGCCAGCATGGATAAACCCATACGCACCGGGATCATGAGTCTTGCCACAACCGCCTTCTAGAGCCGACTGACAGCACTAATAAAGGAGACAGTGACACAGAGATCAACCCTAAGCTGCGGGGAAGCATCAAGAAGTTGCTCAAGGATATAGTAGTGCCGTATCAAGAATCCTTGGTGGAAAAGAGACTCTCCCCCTTCACCAAGAAGATCCTAGGCATCCAGCTCAACCCATATTTCATTACCCCCATTTTTACAAAGCTATATGATGGGTGAGATGACCTAGTGGTACATGTGAGACACTACATAAATAGGATGGAAATGATGTACGCCCCGGAGGCTTACATATGCCGATACTTAGAGCAAACCCTAACCGGACCCGTCACCTATTGGTTTCACAAGCTGAAATCCAACTCCATTAGCTCTTGGGACTAGTTGAGCGATGTTTATTGTAAACACTTCCTCGGCTCGACCCCCCGCGTCGTATGTGAGCTAGAAACTCCATGAAGTCGTGCAGGAACCAGATGAGTCACTCAGATCTTACATCCACCAATTCAGCAAAGTCTGCATTAGTACAAATGACCTCGACTTAAGCACCGCCAAGGAAGCCCACATTAGGACAAGAAACGACAGGCTACGAACAGAGATCATCACGAGGTGAGCCGGAGACACAACTCAAATGATAGCCATAGCGAAGAGTATGATAAAGGTGGATGAAATGAATAGGTTCAAAAAGGGTAAGGGGGAAGAGGGATGCCGCGACTGGAGAGATGAGCGACTGCCTAAAAGGGGCAAAGGAGAAGAGAGGTACCATCCTTATAAAAGGAGCATCCCGCTAGCCAGCAAGCCAGCCCTAAACGCCCCGCTTAGCCAAATCCTAGTGACAATAAAGAAGACCAATGAAAAGAGAAATGTGAGGTTCCCTAAGGTACCAGAAGGCTAGACAATAGGTTGAAACCCAGACAGCTATTGTGAGTTCCATCGGGCCAGAGGGCATCATATAAATGATTACCGGATGCTTGTAGAAGAAGTACATGCCCTTATCTGAGCGAGAAAGTTTAGCCAATTTGTGAAAGAAGTAACTAGAGAAGAGGGAAGAGAGAAGAGAGGCACATGAACTATCTTGGTCTGGAGATAATAAGGCACAAAGAGCCAAAGGAACAATAATGGTGATTGCGGGAGGCTCGAAATTCTTGCCGCCCTCTAAGAAGCCCAAAGTAGTAAACTTGACTGGGCGAGATGCAGACCTTTTCAAAGAATGCCAAAGACACTCTTAGGTAGAAAAACCTCAAGCAAACCCCTTGATCATTGAGACGTTGACCGAGGGTTACATAGTAAAAAGGGGCTTGATTGACACTAGGAGCTTAGTCAATCTGATCACCAACTCAGTTTTAAAATAGATGAACGTCCACCACACCAGAATTCACCCAGGGTTAAACTCATTGGTAGGAATTGGAGGCTAGTTCATCTTGTCAACAGGACAGGTCACCTTGGAGGTGGAAGTAGGAAACAAGGACATAACCTAGAGAGGGGAAGTTGATTTTATCATCACCGACATCAGAGTCGGCTATAACATGATATTGGGATGACCGTTCATAGTGGAGTCAAGAGCCATAATCTGCATGGAATACTTGACACTTCTAGTCCCAACCAAGAAAGGAATAGCGGTAGCAGTAGGCGATCTGCAAATAGCTAAGGAAGCTTATGTGGCATCCATTGAGACGGAAACGATCTCGTTCGAGGTGGAGGATCATGAAAGGGCAGAGCTAGTGGGAGACTTAGAAGTCTTGACCATAGAAAAAGGTAAAACAATCAAAATTACAAAACACATGGAGAAGGAAGCAAAAGCCACTGTGATAAAGGTGTTGAAAGAGCAACAACACACCTTCTCGTGGTTGCAAGGGGACATTATGGGCATACGGCCCAAAGTCATGTGTTATAACCTCAACATCAATCCATCCATCCATCCCCCCGGTCAGGTAAAAGAAGTGCAAGCACGCTCAAGAGCTGTAAAAGGCAATTGAGGCAGAAATAAAAAAGCTCCTCAAGGCAGGACACATCAGAAAGGTACATTACCCTGAATGGTTAACAAACATGGTACTTATGAAGAAATCCAATGGCTCTTGGGGAATGTGCATTGACTTCACAGATTTAAACAAGGCCTTTCCCAAAGACAATTATCCCCTACATAGCATTGATCAACTAGTAGATTCAACGGTTGGGTTTGTAATCTACTCCCTTATAGACGCCAAAGTAGGATATCATCAAATACCATGAACCCCAAGGAAGAAGAAAAAACCACCTTCATCAAACAAGAGGGAACATATTACTACAAAGTGATACCGTTTAGGCTCAAAAACGCCAGAGCTACTTATCAAAGGCTTGTAAATGAAATGTTCAAGGGATTGATAGGGGAAAGCGTAGAAGTATACATGGATCATATGATCATAAAGAGCAAAGATGAGGCTAACCATGCAACAGATATTAAAAAGGTGTTCAAGGTGTTACAAAAATATCGACTCAAGCTAAACCTGGAAAAATGCACTTTTGAAGTAAAAAGCAGCAAATTCTTGAAATTCCTCATATCGAACGGAGGGATAGAGGCCAACCTTGAGAAGATTGAGCCTATAATCAATATGTAGCCACCTTGAACCTTGAATAAAGTACAACGCCTTAATGGCAGGATCAATGCATTAGGGCAATTCATCTCTTTCTCTGCCAAGAGATGCCTTCCTTTCTATAAGGTAATAAAGCAAGATAAAGCCTTCAAATGGGATAAATGTTGTGACCTCGCCTTCGAGAATTTGAAAGAATTCTTAGCCTCTCCCCCTTTACTCAGTCGCCTAGTCCATGGCGAGTCATTATTCATATACCTGTCTATAGTAGACGAGGCGGTTGGAGCAGTCTTGGTTAGAGAGGAAAATAACCAACAACATTTTATCTACTATACCAGTAAAGTGCTAAATAATGCTGAGCTAAGGTATCCCAAGATTGAGAAGTTAGCCTTGAGTTTGATCTCAGCCTCAGTTAGACTCAGGCCCTATTTCCAGGCGCACTCTATTGTAGTATGAACGAGTTTTCCGTTGAAGAAAGTCCTCCAAAGGCTCGAAATGTCAGGCAGAATGGCAGAATGGGTAGTAAGGCTTGGAGAGTTTGACATTCAGTTTGAAGGGATAACAGCCTTGAAAGCATAAGTTTTGGTTAATTTTGTGGTAGAATTCACCGGGCTCGAACCAATGGAGATGGTAAGAGCAGAACCGTGGACGGTCTACGTTGACGGCACCTCATCTAACAATGGGGTAATGGGGCCGGTGTCGACGTACTGATAGAAGGTCCAAACTGCGTCCACCTTACTTATGTAGCAAAGCTTGCTTTCCCTACCACCAACAACGCAGCTAAATATGAGGCCATGATCAAAGGATTGGAGCTAACTACAGAGTTGGCCCCACACAGAGTAATCTTTCGAAGCGACTCGCGTTTGGTCTCCAACCAAATTAACAAGAATTTTGAAACAAAGGAAGAAAGCATGGTCAACTACTTGGGCAAAGTGCAAAACTTGATAGAAAACCTGGAGAAAAAGGGAATTGCGTGGAAAATTGAGCATATCCCTCGAGCAAAAAATGACATGACCGATGAATTAGCTAAGGCTGCCTCTAACGCAAAAGACTGTAGCAAATAAGGTAGTCTCTATGAAGTCCTCATTCGTCCCAGCTATGAGAAGAGCAAATACTTTGCATCGAGGAAGACACTAATGACTGGCATCGTCCCATTATAGCTTACCTCAAAGAAGGTCGGCTCCCCAACGATAGCGAGGAGGCATATAAAATAGTGTGAAAATCCCTCAAGGTACTCTATGGTGGACGAGGACCTTTATAGTAGATCCTACAAGGATGCCTGGAAGAAATGTGTCACACCGACTCAAGGAAAAGACATTTTGGTAGAAATGAATGATGGGATTTGTGGGTCCCATCGGCAGCATCCACTCTACTACGAAGAATCAACCTATCAGGCTATTACTAGGAAACAGTTAAGGCAGATGCAACAAAGAAAGTTCAGAATTACCACGCATGCCAAGTACACGCAAGGAAGACCCACATACCTCAAGCTAACTAGCAGCCACTGGTAACTGCCTAGCCATTTTCAACATGGGGGATCGACATAGCGAGCCCTTTGCCAATGGCTAGTGGATAAAGAAAGTTTGTAATTGTGGCGATCGATTACTTCACCAGGTGGGTCGAGGTGGTTGTAGTCAGCACCATCACTTTAGAATAGGTCATTGACTTTGTTTGGATAAACATCATTACAAGGTTTGGAATTCCGAGGAAGATCGTGATGGATAATAACACATAATTCATATAGAAGAAGTTTGTAGAATCCTACCAAGGGCTTGGGATAAAGAACCACTACTCCTCCGTGGCACACCCTGATAAGTGTATAATTACACTTATTATCCTGATTTTTTACTTATAAAATGATATGGTTTAAAGTCATTTTATACTTCATATAAAAGATTTCACGTGGTATGTAGTTATTTTTTTATGAAAGTGCAGAAACTAGGTGAATCTTGGGAATAAAATGATCAAAGATGGAATTCTATGTAAAAAGAGTGAAAAGGTGCAAAAAGATGATTGGAACACAAAGAATTGGCTTAGGATCGAAGTTGTCAAAGATCAGCAAATTTTCAAAGAAGAATCATGAAGAAAAGCACATGTCATGATCGTGACACCCATTCACGGTCGCGACTTGTCATTCTTCACAAACAGAAAGTTAACAATCAATGTTCATGATTGTGACATGTATATCGCGCTCATGACTTGTGACGATTATGGATAACTATTCTCAACTTCCAACCGCTGATAAAAATATCAACCGCCACCAACTGTCAAATGAAAAGACATCTTTTGGAAGTAATCCAATCATGAAAAGGTGCCTATCCATTGAAAATGAGGATGAAACTTTGCATCCAATCATAATGAAGTGATGCAAATCTTCGCCAATGGACATGACTCTTCGTTTGGATAGACGCAACCCTTCGCACTCTATAAATAGGGTTCAAAACCAACCAATTTTGTGATATATGTAGGGATGTGTAGTGGCATATGTAGTGGGATATGTATGTGTAATGAATAGTAGCAGTGCATAACGCGTATGGAGAGTGAAAGATATAGATTTCGTTATGTTCAAAGTGTTAGTGAGAAAAATGTATAAGTGATTCGATTCTTGTTTCAATCACTAGATTTCTCCACATATTCGAGCGATTATTGTATGAGTATAATTGTAAAGCACTTATCAATAAAAGTTTCTATTCTTCAACACTCAATTATTCAATATTCACAAAGAATAGCATCCTAGCGGAGGTTCTGTACGAGTCAAGACTGAATTCAAAGTAGACGTAGGAATTGCGGGAATTGACAACTCCCATTAAAGAGTGGATATGGTTTGATCAACTTTAGCTTTCACTTGCATACCTTACAATTTTACATTTGTTTTCTACTTATACTTTCTATTTCGAAGTTTATGATATTTCTATGTGTCATAACGAGTATTTCATCTTGCATCATTTATATTAATCAAGTTATATGCTTTTGAGTTAACTTTAAGAGTGATTTCAGGGTTAACAAGATTGTGTATGATCATTGGATCTGTGATTATAACGCTGTTTAGTGAGCCAACATTTTTAGAGTGGTAACTTGCTAAATATGGCTATGTGAGAGCGACCCATACTAAGCATATTATTATTATTATTATCCAAGTTCTTATAAATGTCATAATTCATTTACCCTAGATTTAGAAAAGTCATTTCATGTGTTGCTTAGTGGTGAATTATAGGATATTTGGGCGTATAGAACCGAGTTTGTTGAAGTTATCTAGTGTTTAAAACAAATTTGATTATTTTTCATATTTTACTCTACTATACTTGTTCTTAGGGAATATTTATATGCTTTACATCTAATCTATTCATGCATAAATTCACCATTCAAAACCCTTAACCTTAAAATCATTATATTTTCTTTAATCCCGTAACTCTAGTTGGTCCTTAGAACCGAATTCATTCCCTGTGGGATCGATATCTTTTAAAACCACATCGCAACTGTATACTTGCAGTTATCATCATTTTTCTTTTTGATAAGCGGCATTGACAACACCTGTTCATATTATGAACTTTTATATTATCAATAGAGAAGTAGTGAACAAGTTTTTGGTGCCATTGCTAGGTATAAGCCTTTCGGAACCAGTATAGCCAAAATCTTGCGAACAAGTTTTTGGCACAGTTACCGGGGAAGGCAAGTTCTTTCTTGAGATAAAATTGCCGGAGAACTAGCAAATTTATTTATGTGTCAATAGATTTATTTATTTTTGAATTTAAGTATTTATATTTTGTTATTAACATATTTTTCTTGCTTATTTATTGAGTTTTCTTTATAGCGTGTGCATGCCAAGTTTCGAATAAGAATTAGAACGATTTTGGTTAGAGCATAAAATGATTTGTGTGTTTTTAAGTTAGTGTGTTTTTAATAAAAGGAAAAGTGAAAAGTTTTTGGATTTTGAACATTTCGTGACCACGGCCAGTTTAACATTCGTGAATTAAGTAGTCAAAACATTCTGTTTCTATATGGAGAAAGTCATGATCGTGACTATCTTTCGCAACCGTGACATGTGCGATTTCACAGCAGTTATTATTGTAACGGCACTAATACTAATGGTTACAAATTAAATATATCCTTTGAAACAGCAATAATTACCTTATTTCCTGTGTGTGTGTGTGTGTGTGTGTATTTTTTCCTAATTGATTTTCACAAATCAATCATTCGTTTACACAACTACAATCTCTTGCAAACAATTTTCTCTATTTTTCCCAAAGCAAAACACAAACCCTTCTTTCAAACTCTAGAATTCAATTTCAACGGCTCCCAAGAAATCAGTAGTAACCAAAGGAAAGAATAAGTTGGTTAATCAACAAACCAAATATGGATGTCCTTTTCCCATCTACGGTGATGAAGAAGTTGAGCGATACATGAGGATGAAGAACTTTGATATCCAAGTTACACTCTTCTATGATCCTACTTTTGCAATTGATACTGGAATTCATGCGGAAGTAGAGGAATACTTCTCGCTATTTGGATTGGGAAGCTTTGTAAATATTCATTTCCCGTTTAACAAGGAATGGGTCCTTGAGTATTTGGTGACTATTCAAGAGGATGGGAATTTCTTGAAAAGGAAATTTAGGAATGAAGGGGAGGAGTATAAATTTACTTTAATGGAATTGATTAAGTGGTTTGGCTTAGGAGAAACCTATGAAGAAATAGAAAAGGAAGAAGATTATGATTTAACGAGTGTATGGACCGAGTTAAAGGGTTTGGATCGATACGATGTCAAAAACTCATCCAACAAGAACACTCATAGCAACAGCCTTCTATACCTTCACAACTTTATTTCTCAGAGTCTTTTCTTTCGACATGAAGTTACTAAAGTGTCGATGAAAGATTTGGTTATATTGGAGTGCGCGGTTTCGCAATTAAGGCCAAAGTTTCCGATGTACGTGTTAGAATCCATCTCTAATTTTACTACACATAAAAAAGCTAGAGTTGGAGGGGCCATTGCAATTTACGGAATTATTTTGGGAGCAAAGAATCAACTACCATACATATATAGTCCTAGAGAGAAATTCAACTTTATGGGAGGAGTATACATGAAGAGAGTAGGAATAGTTAAGGAAGAAGAAGGAAAATTTACGTTTCTACCGTACGGAGTAAGGGTTAGGAAGCTGAGACCGACAGAAGAATCTACTTCTCGAGAGAACCAACCCGACGAAGGCATTGAAGAAGTTCAAATCAAAAGTAGTGAAGCAGGACAAACCTGCAGGAGTACACATGCCAATGTAGATACTTGGAGAGGAAAGTTCATCAATGATGTCAATAAAGCTTATGTTGATATCGCTTCTATACAACAAGATGTTCATCAACTTACACAATCCAACATTTCTTTAAACCGTAAGTTGAATTCATACTTCAGAATGAAGAATATGGATATCTCACCGAGTCTTCCAGATTCAAGTTTGGATGATTGAAAATGGGTTCAATTTCTTTTTCTTTTTATTTTCTTTTCATTTGTGTGTTTTTCGTATTTATTTTTCATATTTAGTAAAATCTCTCATAATGAGGATATTGTGTTCTTTAGTGTGGGGGGCATTTGTAAAAATAACCCAAAAATCCAAAAAAATTAAAAAATTAAAAAAAGTTGAAGAATATGAAAATTTTCTTGATTTTGTGTTATTTATACATTATCCATACCTATGCTATACTAACATATGTTCCAAGGTTATTATGAGTGTTAGGTATTACAAGTTCGATGCTAGTGCAAATTTCGAACAAAATTTTCATTTTGAGTTTGAGCGCACGTTGAGAGTGTGAGCGCTTTTGGCACAACATTTAGCATTTGGCAATGATGAGTGATGAGTAACATTCAAAGCAACATTCCAAGTAAGTTTCATTATAATTTCAATGCAACATGAATTAGTATAAGTTATATAGTTTTAGTTTAAAGCTACCGATAAGTTAGTAGTGGAGTAATATCTACCAGTGTTCTTACTATGAGTTTAATATGCTATTCTCGAATACGTCCTATAAGTATTGAGTGTGTCTAAAGTGTTGGGAAACTAAAGCCATAATACTTTGAAAGTGATCAATAAAGGATGAGGGTATTGAGAGAAAAAAATCAAAAGAAAAAGAGGATAATCAATGAGTTATGCAAAAGATGAGGAATGGTACGGAGCAGAAACTGCAACCATTCAATGAGTGAAAAAAGAAAAAGTAGCATATTATGAAAAATGGGTGCAAAGTACAAATATGTACTTAAAAAACATATGCTTAAAAGAAAAAAAAAGAGAGAAAGTGGTATGGAGCATAAAATGCAACCACTAAAAAAATGGGAGAGTGGTATGGAGCATAAAATAAAACCACTAAGAGTGTTTAGCATCCTAGGTTACCTAAAAATACCTTGAGATCAAACTTTCCAAAGTTTTCTCCCTTTGTCCTTTATAATTTATACTATACTTGAGAGAAGGAAATATTCGAGTAAGCATATAATGCTTATATGAAGACGCAATTCGGTTGGCCCTCCATTACGAACAAAGGTATGTGACTGAACTATATAAATTGCATAATACTAATTTGTGGGAAATTTTGAACGTTTACTTGAACCTTATGCAACATGCGAATGTGGTACTCACTGCAATAATCTTTCCTCAAATGAGGTACGAACTTGAATTACTAATTTATACACTTCTGTTGTGTTTACCTTGAGGACAAGGCAAAAGTTAAGTGTCAGGGTGTGATAAGTGTATAATTACAATTATTATCATGATATTTTTACTTATAAAATGATATGGTTTAAAGTCATTTTATTTTTCACATGGTATGTAATTGTTTTTTATGCAAGTGCAGAAACTAGTTGAATCTTGGGAGTAAAATGAAAAAATTATTGAATTCTATGTAAAAAGAGTGAAAAAGGTGTAAAAAGATGCGAGTAACACAAAGAATTGGCTTAGGATCGAAGTTGTCAAAGATCAGTAAAGTTGCAAAGAAGAATCATGAAGAAAAGTACATGTCACGATAGTGACCCCATTCGCGGTCGTGATTTATCATTCTTCACAAACAGAAAGTTAACAACCAATGTTCACAATCGTGACATGTATATCGGGCTCGTGACTTGTGATGGTTATGGATAACTATTCTCAACTTCCAACCGTCGGATAAAAATGATCAACCACCATCAACCGCCACTAACTATCAAATGAAAAGACACCTTTTGAAAGTAATCCAATCACGAAAAGGTGCCTATCCATTGAAGATGAGGATGAAACTTTGCATCAAATCATAATGAAGTGATGCAACTCTTCGCCAATGGACACGACTCTTTGTTTGGATAGACGCAACCCTTCGCACTCTATAAATAGGTTTCAAATCCAACCAATTTCACGATATATGTAGGGATATGTAGTGGCATATGTAGTGGGATATGTATAGGCAATGAATAGTAACAATGCATAACATATATAGAGAGTGAAAGTTATAGATTTTGCTATGTTCAAAGTTTTAGTGAGAAAAATGTATAAGTGATTCGATTCTGTTTCAATCACTAGATTTCTCCACATATTCAAGTGATTGTTGTATGACTGTAATTGCAAAGAACTTATCAATAAAAGTTTTTGTTCTTCAACATTCATTTATTCAATATTCACCAAGAATAGCATCCTAGAGGAGGTTCTGTACGAGTCGAGATCGAATTCAAAGTAGACGCAGGAATTTTAGGAATTGATGACTCCCATTAAAGAGTGGATACAGTTTGATCAACTTTAGCTTTCACTTGCATACCTTACAACTTTACTTTGTTTTCTACTTATACTTTCTATTTCAAAGTATATGATATGTCTATGTGTCATAACGAGTATTTCATCTTGCATCCTTTATATTAATCAAGTTATATTCTTTCGAGTTAACTTTAAGAGTGATTTTGGGGTTAAAAAGATTGTGTATAATCACTGGATCTATGATTATAACACTATTTAGTGAGCCAACATTTTTTAAGTGGCAACTTGCTAAATATGGCTATGTGAGAGAGACCCATACTAAGCATAGTATTATTGTTATCCAGGTTCTTATAAGTGTCATAATTCGTTTACCCTAGATTTAGAAAAGTCATTTCATGTGTTGCTCTGTGGTGAATTATAGGATATTTGGGCATTAACTTGAAGCATCATTTGGACAACGTCAAAGAAAGAGGAGAGCAGGCCTACATCCGAATGGCTACCTACAAAGCTAATATTGCCAAATACTACGACCACAGGGTTAGAAGCCTACGGCTCAAGGAAGGGGACCTAGTCCTCAAAGACACCACCGCTACGCAATCTCGAAAGGGCAAAGGAAAACTTCGAGCTAATTAGGAAGGACCATACAAGGTGAAGGAATTCCTAGGGCAAGCCACTATGAGTGGATGATGTTTCGGACCTGCGCGATCACCGCAAGGCGTCGGCCCCTTGAGATGGGGCGTGGGGTTTTTCGAAAGGAGCATGCTTCAAAGGATGCGTTGCTCGAAGAAAATGTTGTTTGAAAATGTGATTTTCAAGTTTAATAGACTCGAGATCAGGATCTCTAGCCTATGGTACTTAGATTCGCCACCCAGATCAGCTCTTCAGGGAAAATTTGGTACAGCCTAGATCCGTTAAGCCTAAGCGATACCATAGTTCAGAGATTTGGGTCTGGGATGAGTTACCTATTTCATCATCATTTGAGTTAACATTATTCTCATTTGGAAACCACACTTATGATATTTCGATTCAATCTAGATGTTTTCGGCTTATGTCTTTGATTATTTAGCGTGCATGCATAAAGCAGTAAATAAAGTGTGAGAAAGTAAACATGTAGGAAAGTAAATGCACCTAATCTACGAGATTAATTACATATTGGGATGGGGGATTTACAAATCACCTAAATACATAGTTATCTAACAAATATTACATTTGATAAATGCGACACCCGAAGGAAATTAAACCCTAACATACATCTATCCTAAACTACCTGCATCCACAAAGGTTAGCATAGGGAATATTCCGCCACAAAAATATGTACCAAGTGTACCATGTATGCTCGATTTGGATTTTGGCAAGACCCATGTGGTCGAGGTAAAAAGAACCGAGATCTGAAAGTTCTTATTTCATGAAAATTGTTCATTTTTATTTTCAACTATATCGGTCATTTTTATTAGTGAAAATACCGCATGTTATATTGTTGGGTTGGTTATCCGGGAACTTGAGTTCCTTTCATATGAGTGACCTAAAACAATATTTAGAAAAATAAATCTAGATAGAACATGCATAACATAGCCATCGTTTGGTTAACAACGGTAACGATATCATCCATATCGTTACCGACTTCCCTGTGAAGGGCGATATCTATATGAATGGCCCGAAGAGCTTCTGTTCCTAATCCAAACCTTAATCAACATATTAATACATTAATAAATCATATATAAATCCTAAATAATTATAATTTAGAGGGGTTTTCCCCAAATGATGTATTTCCAAACTCAGAAGGGTCTCAGCGGGTTGTTCTAGGCTTAAACGATTCGAAACGGAGCAAAACTGAGCGAAATTGAATTTTGCCAAAGGCAATGTTGTTAACAATATTATGCTATGTAATTAAAAACATTTCAATATCATTAACAACATTAATTCATGTCGTTAACGACATCGAGGTTCCAGACCTACAGAAAACACACAGAAACAGCAAAACAAAAAATCTGAAACTTCAAAAGATCATAACTTTTGCTATAATTAACTGATTTGGATGATCTTTATCATTGTAGAAAGCTCAAGATGTTTAGAATATTTTTATGTAAACAAAATGCTCAAAAAGATTTGAAATCATACTACAATTTCTGGAAAATAGATTGGTGTGCAAAAACAGAAATAACCGAAAAGAAAATGAAACTTCAAGAAGAAAAGCATATAAATATAAGCACAAACTCTAGGAACTTAGAGGCTTACCTTGTAGTCATGAATCCACTTTCTTTAAGGTCCATGAAGTACTACAGGAAGCTCTCCTTGTTTCTTTTTGGTTGGATTTTGTGATTTATCGAAAATCTTTGGAAGGGATCTATTCCTTGCTAAAGTGGATGCTTCAAAAGGTGTAGTAACCTTCAAGTGAGTGATAAAGATGTTTTAGACTCTCCATTCAAGTCTAAACCTAAAGTGTTTAATCTAACAAACCTGAAATTCCATGTGTTGGGGGGTGAAAGTTGGTGTTTAGATGAAGAACACTCAAGAACACTTGCTTGATTTTGATATGAGTTTTTCCTCTGATTTTCATCCTTCTCCTCTCTATTTTCATCTCCCTCCCCCTCCTCCTTTGCATAATATACCCTTTCCTCTCTTTTGAGAGCTCCATTCAATCCAAAGTCAAAAAGCCTATCCTTAGGCTTTTTTTCTTCATCTCTTTTTTCTCCACCATTGTCCCATCCATGAGCATTATGGATAACTAATTGTAGCCATCACAATAGTTGATGTGATGGCAGCAATTAGTGGGGCTAATTATTTAATAATTTTTAGACTTCTACTACTACTATC
>CATIWQ010176426.1:0-16007 GCA_949673415.1 Euphorbia schlechtendalii | reverse complement strand
TCCGACACCGATTCCCAGCAGAATCCGGCCAGCAATGAGATACCAGGTAGCTTGAGCAAAGCCGTTGAGAGCAGCTCCTAAGAAAAAGATCAACCCTCCGAGGAACATGGAAATCTTACGGCCGAACATCTTTGTTATCAGAGAAGCAAACAGAGAAGAAACGAGAGCAGCCAAGTACAAGGAGGACGTAAACATGGTAAGAGTTGGATTGTTGAAAGTGCAATACTGATTTGTCGATGTATCCATTACTTCCTTCTCATACACCGACGGAAAGAATTCGTGCAGAAACGGTGACATCGAAGTCACTCCACCTGCAATTTATGTACAAATCTTTTCAGAAAACTAAATTACATGAAAATCGTCGATAAAGTAAAAATCCCGGTTTTAACATATAAACTGACGATTTTCCGTCGCTAATATTATTTTTTTATTAAAAAATTCTGATTAAATTGAAATTTTTAAATTTACTTGTAGAGTAGAGTAGCATACCAGAAATACCGATGTCATAGCCAAAAATCAGACCACCCATAGCTCCAACCACACATGTGAACACAACGAACCACGTAATTTTTCCAACATAATCATCTCCGCGCCTATGGTTAATTGCGAAAACAGAAGGAGCCATCCTTGATCGAATAAGTAAATTTTTTACTGATGATTGAAATGAATGATTTGTAACGTGTAACGTCGTATTTATAAGTAATGTTTGGACAAATCCTTATCCGAATGGGATTGTATATCAAACTTGTAATGAGATCGTATTTCAATTCCTAATTAGAACGTGTTACTTTAGACATTTGAAATTGTGAATAATTAGTATCCCAATGCAACTGCAACTCTTTTTATTAAATATTAATTTCAAAATAAATAGTAATGTCAAAATTTGTTTAACAAAATTTTATCAATTCATAGTTGATAAAGCATAGGCTTTTCTTACTTAAAATCTTAGGAAGTAAAAAATTACAAAATTGAATTATTTTATAACATGCCACTGTAAACTATACAATATCATTTTATACTTATGATTTTTTTGGATTATTTTTTAGGAGAGATTGTATGTATCAAGATTCGAATCCTGATCATTTCATTCACCTTTTATATGTATCGTTTGGACTATGTTCAATTGATATACTTATGATTTATGAATTAATAGAGTGTGACTTTGAGCTATAATTTTATCTCTTGTATCTTGCATTATAAATTTTTTATTTTCAAGTAACATTTTATATATAATAATATATACTCGAATGGAACAAACCGGACCGGGATTTTATGTAAAATTCAACCACATACAACTTATTATATTTTCGAGATTTGATGGGCACTATATTCACAACCCCAAAAAAAAAAGCTTGCCTTATTGAAAATGTCAAACTCCCATAAGTTATAATCATAATTATATATTAAAATAATAATTTGCGAAGCGTAACATAATCAAAATTATCATTGCACTGACATGAACTCTTTAATTCGCTACCAATTGGCAAATTAAGGTGATATCCTGAATATAAGGTTATATTATTTTCAACTTATTCAACAGTTCAGTTTCAGTTTCAACTCAGTTTTAATTTCAGTTTCAGTTCAGTTTTTTTTATATATATTATTATAAATATAACTAAAGTAACTATAAATATATATATTATCAGAATGAGAAAATAAAACAAAAATATTAATCATAAATAAAATAAATTGTAAGTAATAAAAACTATTTAAGAATATTATTAATAATATGTTAAAATTTAAATATTTATTATTATTAATAACGAATAACTTTATTTGATAACAAAAAAATACACAAAATAATTAAGTTATAAAATATTAAAAAGCATACTCATTACAATATAATTGAAAAATATTACAATATTATAATTCATAATTAGGTTAATTTTCTAATTCAATCTACATTCATGTTATCATTTTCACTATCCTCATTAACATGTTGGATATTGCTTTGGTTAATCTCCCAAATTTGTTGTACAATAGAATTCTACGCTACTAAAAATATAATTAAGAAATATTACAATATTATATTTCATGGTTAGGTTAATTTTTCTAATTCAATTTTTGTCCATGTCGTCATTTTCACTGTCCTCATCGACATGTTGGATATTGCTTTAGTTCATCTCCCAAATTTGTTGTACAATAGAATTCCACATTACTAACTTAATTTTTTTTTTTTCATTTTGTAGTCTTTTTAATTAAACTACATTTGTCCCAAAATAATATTACAATGTGTGGTTTTTGTTAATATTAAAAAAAGTTAAGGATCCAACAAAATATCATAATAAAATTAATGAAACAAAAATATAGTATTATAAAGTTATAAGGTAATGCTGTTATTATTGATATAAAATAATAGTTATTCAATTAAGTTTCAGTATTTTCAGTTTTAGAATAATAAGTTTCAGTTCAGTTGCAGTATTAAGCTTTTTAGAAACAACTTGATGTACCTTTTTGTATTAAGCTTTTGTTTATACATTATTGATACATTTATGTATGATACATTTATTTTAATACAGTTTCTAATTTGTGTGTTTGTGGCTTGTATTGACATAGAAAAAAATTCTAGTTCATGTTTTGATTTAAATGCTTATATAGTATTGAAATCACTTATTTGGTACTTGACCTACGTAGTTCCGAACTTTTGTGATTACATTAATTAAGAGTACACTGATTTTTAAAGTTTTAAAATAAGTTGATCACATTTTCATCACTTATATTACATAGGTTAAATACATCAGTAGCTCATTCATTTTATCACTTCCACCTAATGTCCCCTAATCTTTGGAGAAAACTCCATAACTCCCTCATCTTTTAAAAAATGACATTACAGCACCCTCAACTTTCAAAAGTGTATCTCTTTGCTCTTAAACGTCACATGTCAAATTCTGGTTTATATGATTTTTCATAATGTCATTTTTCTTGAATTTCCCCTTTGAAAGTTAAAGGAGATACGGGATTACTTTAGGTTGAGCAATGGGTTTTCTAGAGGATGGAATGGTCCAGTTTACTTATTACATATATTTTTTTTGTGAGTTTTTCACCATCTTCTATTGTCCATTGCTACAAAATAATTATATTTGGCTCATGCCAACTTCAATATTGTTTTCGTTATTTTAACTGATTCGGTTGATTAAATTTTTTATTAGAAATTTATTTCTTAGTGTAAACAAAAAATATAATAGTGATGTGCAATGTAGCTTAAGTGATTTTATATCCAGAAAATCCCACAAATATTAATTACAAAATATTATTTAAAAGTAAAATACTTCTAAATATAGGGTATTAAAGAATTAATAATAAATGTCTAACGAAAATAGAATTAATAACAAATGATGATGCATAGTTGGGTAAACTTTTTGATAATTTTATACTGTAATCATAGCGATATTGCTTTAATAAAGTAAATTATTTAAAAGTTAATTCAGAAAATTGGATATCATCTTCAACTTTCAAATGTAAGGGAGAGCAAGAAACTTAAAGAATCGAATCGAACTGGACCGAACCAAACTAATTAGGTTCGGTTCTTGGTTTTAATATTTTAGTAATTTGGTTTTAGGTTCAGATTTCGATTTTAAAAAAAACCAAATAAACCGAGAACCGAACCTAATTAACCTAATTAAAAAAATTAAGATTTTTTTCTACTTTTACAGTTGATTCACGTTTTATTCTTTTCAAGATTTCATAATATAATTTTTTTATATTTTATATGGTAGGTTATTGAGATGGAAAAAGTGTTTTACATGTTAGTGGTTGTGTTCTTATATATTTATTTAATTTCTTATTATAATAATGGTTAAATTTTATTTTATTTTTTCAAAAAATAGTTAATTCTTTAACATGAAAATAATTATTACATTTTTAAATTTGCTATCCAAAAAATAGTTAAATTTTTTTATGGAAATGCAATTTGGTTTTATATAGAACCGAACCTAAATATTTAGGTTCGGTCCAGACCGAACCAAAATCTATTAGGTTTGGTATTAAATTCCTAATTTTTCTGTTATTTGGTTTTTGGTTTATTTGGTTCGGTTCGGTTCTTGGACCGAACCGACCAATGCTCTCCCCTATTCAAATGAACCAGTTACCCCTTAACTTGGTAAAAATGATCAGTTACCCCCTTAACTTGATAAAAATGATCGGTTACCCCCTTAACTTGGTAAAAATGCACCAATTAGCCCCTCTCATTGTCACGTGTCAGAATTTGGTTGATTTAGCTTTTCAAAGATGCTATTTTTCTGATTTTTTCTCTCTCCAACCAAAAGTTGACTCGTGGAATTGAGGAGGCAAACTTGTGCATTTTTACCAAGTTAAAGGTAACTGATCCTTTTTACCAGGTTAAGGGGGTAATTGATCCTTTTGAAAGTTGAAGGTGATATCCGATTTTCTAAGCCAACTTTAAGGGGTGTTAGATGTATTAGGCTTAAAGTAAATCTTATATTGTCTTTTATCATCATTAAAATCAATCATCACATCATTGATCTAATGATGATAAAAAAAAAGTGACGAAATTTTTATTTTTGACAAAGTCAATATAAAATTTACCTTGATTACTTATCGAATCTGAAAAAATATATATATAATAAATACTATAAAAACATACTTATCTATGAATTATTTGGTATGAAGATCCATCCCCATTCCCAAACCTTGGAGGTTGTGATTGAGGTCTTAGATTAGTGGTTAAAACGGAAGCTGTGATCTCTAAAGGTCCCAGGTTCGAGTCACATCCGGGATGGGTTGGGAATTTTCCTTTCCATTTAATATAAATCCAAATAAAGTAAATTTTTTTTTTTTAAAAAAAGGATCCATGCCCATTCCTAAAGAAGAGCAACCTAGTTAATGAATTGCCTAATTAGAGTATTTTAAAAAAAATTAAAAGAAAAAAAATGGCGTCAATGTGGGAAAAATTGTTAAAAGTTAGAATAGTTTGCAAAGTTATTTTAAAAGCCTAAGCTAGAGAACTAATTATAATAGGAATCAGATATTTTATTAAAGACTTTGGCAAGAGTCAGAGCTTTTGTCCATTACTAAGAATAATTCCAGCACTTCTTCATTTAATTGAATAATGCTCTATAAGCAAAAATTAGAGTAAGATCTGAGTGTAGTGTAGGACTTTGAGATATAAGTATATATCTAAATTTAACTAAACCCGAAATATATTTTTTTAATTTTATTTATTAATCCTATAATTAGTTTGTAAATTAAATGTGATAATCTTTTTTGCTAAATTTGTTTATACGGTATTGTTAGAATTTCCCATTACTATATAACTATATTCCCGTCATTTAACACAAAAAAATAGGGTCATTTTACACAAACCAACCAGTTAGATAAAATTTAAACGAAACTCAATATATTTTCGGTCTTCACCAAATAAACTACCTTTTTCTTTTCATGGGAATTTAATCATGGATACGTTTTTTTTCCTTATTTATTACTGTATTAATTATTATAAATAAAAGATTAATATAAAGATATAAATTAGTCTTTTGAAAACTATAATTAAACTTGTATTGTTATAAATAAAAAAATCAAAAGTGAAATAACAACAATTGATATCTTAAAAAACAGGTTAAAGAAACCGCCACAACTATTCAAAAGTTATCAAACATATTTATAATTTAATTGTTTTCTTATTCAGTTTATAATTCCTTATAATTTGGGATTTAGGTTTACTCTAGCCAGCTTGAGTTTTCGCTGCTACTGCAGTTTCCTCTTATTTATTCAATCTTTATCTGTTTCAATGGAAGAAAAGGTCTCATCGGAGTTGAAACTCGCCGATTTGAGGATTGACGGCTTTCGCCGCTCACTCAATCAATTTCAAGATTTCGCTTCTTCCTTTAATCTTCAATGGAAGGAGTTAGAGGATCATTATGCTTCTATTCACAACGATGTTCAGAAACGCATGGAAGAGCTTCATTCAATCGAGGATTGTGTGCAGAAAAAACTGGAGGATGTCGACAAGAGAAAGGAAGAACTGAATGTCGTTCGAGAATCTATCGAAGAGAGGCTTAGGGAAGTTGAGGCGAGAGAGAAGGAATTCGAATTGATTCAGGAGAAAGAGATTGAAGGAATGAAGAGCGAATATGAGTTGATTGAGAAATCGCGGGAAGAGGTTGAGGCGAAGTTGAGATTTGTTGAAGAGAAAGAGGAGAGGTTAAGGTTGTTGAGTGATTCTATTGATGAGAAAACGAGACAAGTCAGGGAAACTGAAAAAGAGGTTAGTCATGCATGGGAAGAGATAGAAATTAAAGAGGAACAATGTGCGCAGTTGCGCATTGAATTGAAGGTGAAAGAGGAACTAATTGCACTCAAGGATGATAAATTCATTCGATGGGCATCGGAATTGAAATCGAAGGGAAAGGAACTTGAGGAAAAAAAGAAAGAATGGACATCAGAAGCTACGAAAGTTAAATCGAAGGAGAAGGAAGCAGAACTGGAGAAGAAGAAGTTAATGAAACGTTGTCGAGAGGTTGAATTGAAGGAGAAGAAAATTCAGGGAAGGTCTAAAGAAGTGGACATGGAGAAGAAGAAGTTAATGGAACGAGATAAGGAGGTTGAATTGAAGGAGAAACTAATTCTGCAAAGGTGCGAGGAATTGGAAATAGAGAAGAAGAAGTTAATGGAACGAGATAAGGAGGTTGAGTTGAATGAGAAGCGAAATCAGGAAAGGTACGAGGAAATGGAGCTGGAGAAGAAGAAGTTAAAGGAACGGTGTGATGAGGTTTATCTGGAGGAGCAGCTAATTGAGGGAAAGCGTGAGGAAGTGGAACTGGAGAAGAGGAAATTAATTGAGCTATGTCGAGAGGTTGATTTGCAGAAGAAGAAGATTCAGGAAAGATGTCAGGAAGTGGAAATGGAGAAGAAGAAGCTAACAGAACGATGTGAAGAGGTTGAGTTGAAGCAGAAGCAACTTGATGAACGGTGTAATGAATTTGAATCAAATGAGAAAAAGCTTTTTGATGGCGATCGAAAACCCTTTGGGGTTAACTATGCTAAGGTTCATCAGGAGGATGCCAATCTTCATTTTGTTGTGTCTATGGATGGGAAGGCATTGCAAATTTTCTTGAATGAGCACTGTGCAGAGTATGATTCTATGAGGAACGATGTATTTGTTGCGTTAGGTCTCTCAACGGACCCTGCAAAGCTTGTTTTAGATGCAATACAAGGGTTTTATCCACCTCATTTGAAAAATGGTGATAAAGGGTTCGAAACAGAGGTTATTAGGAAAAGTTGCATTCTACTATTGGAACAACTAATGAAAATATCACCAGATATCAGGCCTCCCGTGAAGAATGAAGCAATGAAGCTTGCATTTGATTGGATAACAAAGATGAAGACAGATGCAGAGCATTCTCTGGAAGTTTTAGGATTTCTGTTGCTTTTAGCTTCTTATAAATTGGCTTATGCTTTTGATACCAATGAGCTTTTTATGCATTTGGAGATTGTGGCGCTACATAGCCAAGCCCCGGAGTTGTTTCGTGCTCTAGGTTTTGCTGATAAAGTATCTGGTAAGTGCGCTTCTTGAACTTCTAAGGGATGTTTATATAATGGAGTATCTGATTGGCTATAATGTATGAGATTTGTGTAGTTTTTCTCAACTCCTTTTTTGAGTGTGCTTCAGTTTCCAGTGGACTGCTTGTTCTCCTGTGTATTTCTTTGCAGGCAAAAATTTTACAATGGAGTCATTTTGATGATAAATTCAGGGATTTGATTCAGTTCATTTTTTTCTCATTTGGTGATATATTTTAAATTTTTTGTACCTAAAATGTGTTGCTACAGGTTTTATTCGAAATCTTAGAGCAAAGAAGCAGCAAATAGCGGCTATCAGATTTATTCATGCTTTTGAACTCATGAGTGAGTTCCCTCCTGTACTTCTGTTGGATAGTTTCTTAAAGGACTCCAAGACTGCAACTAAAAAATTGAGGAGGGCAAATGCCTCACTTGAAGGACAGGTATCTAACCTTCTCTGTTTCCTTGTCATCAGTACCTGTACTTCTTGTTTATTGTGTGTTCTAATCATGAAAAATTTTCTGTAGATCGTGGCTACAAACAAAAGAATGGTTGATTTAAGGCATGCATTGAAGTGCATTGAAGAATGCAACATTAAATATAAAATTCCAGCTAAGACCCTTAAGCTGATGATCGAATCTCTGGAGAAAGATAACTTAAAAAGGAAAGCAGAAGCATTTCTCCAAGGACTTAAAATGCGAAAATTGCCTCTTAACAAGAAGAAACGTCTGTACTCCACTTTTGCACATGTGGAATTCCCTGTCCTTGCCCCTGTTACTTCACCTGCCAATAGCCATTCTCTTATGTCAGCTGCTAATAATCAACAACAGCAGTTGAGCGGAAATAAGCGTCCTCGAAGAACAGAGTTAGCAGAAAAAAGTTCAAATACATTCGGTCTTGATGTTGATCGAGGTAAGCTATATGAGATTCTGAAATCTTCATGTGAAAATGAATTTGAATCTAGGGTGATATTTGGGGCTTTAGTTACCGTGCATGTTCCTCCCTGTTATGATAGGCTAGTTATTTTAGTTGGCTTTTATTGGCTGGGACATTATGTTCCTTACTTCTTTTTAAATTTTGCATACGTGTGAGCTCTTGGTGAACATGTACAGATTTAATCTTCCACAAAGTAATACCTTTGTTTCTCCCTCATTCTTTAATCTTACTACTTTTTGTCTTGGCCAATGGAATGAGTGTGCTGTGAAATAGAATAGAAATGGATGAAAGAATGTGAAATATGATAGCCTATTTTTCTGGGTTCCGTCATAGCTATTCTTAGCTTTTACACCTCTCATGGAAATACAAATTCTTTCATTTTACCTAGGAATAGTTATACAATGAGAGAAATAACTAGGAATAACTATGATGGATCCAAGAAAAATGGTATATCATATTTTACATCCTTTCATTCATTTCTGTTCTGTTCTATAGAATAGTCGTTCCGCTGAACCAAATGCCACCTAAATGCAATTAGTTTTTCTGCATGCATGCATTCCCATTTTTTAGTCAAACGAAGGTTATTAGCTGGAGCCTGAAGTCCCTGATGATTTAGCTTTTATGGCTAATTTTACTTTCATGTGTTGTCCTCAGTGTTTTATAGGATTGATGAATCGATCCACTTTATTAACTTTTGGCATGACAATCAGTGTTTATTTTCTAGGTGATATGCCATTGAAAAGCAAGGATGCTTCTGCTCGCTTGGATCTTCAGCCCAAATCTAATTGCTTATCTGTCAACACAAACAAGGGTGCACCTGCTCTCTTGGATCTTCAGCCTAAATCTTCTGTCAACAAAAACAAGGACGCTTCTCCTCCCTTGGATCTTCAGCCTAAATCTTCTGTCAACACAAACAAGGACGCTTCTCCTCCCTTGGATCTTCAACCTAAATGTAACTGTTTTTCTGTTAATACAAACAAGAAAAATGGGAAGATTGCTGGTGAACTTCGATTCACATGTGATCCAGGAAAGCTTGTTTTTGATATAACTAATATTTCTTTTCCTTTCAAGTTGGATGGAAATAGGACTTTCAAGTTGCGTATTCCGAAAAGGTGTTGCAATTTCCTATTGGAGCAGTTGAGAAACGACTTGTTCCAGATAAATCCGGAATTAAAAGAGCAGGCAAAAGAATTTGCACTTCATTGGCATTCAATACTGGAAAAAAACAGAGATGATCCCTTGGACGTCAATTGTTTTTTGCAATTTCTATCTGCCTACAAGTTGGCCTCTTGTTTTGATGGAGAGAAGCTTCTTGGTCTGCTTCTTAGTCTTCTAGACACTGATTACTGGTGTAAAGCAGCCCCTGAATTATGTCGAGACCTAGGATTAACAGAAAAGATCCCAAGTAAGCTCTATGTTCTGTATCTTCACATCATTTCTCTCATGCATAATGCTTTTACTACTTGTAGTGACATTTTAGTTTATTAAAAGAAATTGATCTTGTTGCAAGGAGTTCCTGTTAAGCAATCTGGTTGAATTGGAATTTTCTTGTTTTCCATGACAGGTTTTATCCAAAATCATATAAAGAGGGGACAACATATTGAGGCTGTAAAATATATGTATGCACTGACTATTGTTGACACGTTCCCTCCGTTGCCCATTTTGAAGAATCATCTGATCAATTCTTCGATTGCTGTGCAGGTCTTTAACTGCTCGAATTCTTAATTTTTAACTATATTAGGCTTGTATTATTTGTTTGCCTCACTTGTAGAATATCTATCATCTATCTTGCAGCACGGGGACATAGACAGTGAGATAAACGCTTTGAAAGATGTGATAAAATGCATTTCAGATTTCAAAATTACCGGTTTGTCACCAGAAAACCTCCAAAAGCGCATTTTACAGCTGGAGAATCGGAAAGAGAACCTCGGCAACTCTGAATGTGTTGTGAAACTGGAAAACCAGAACGAAGAGAAGCCTAGTATAAGTCTACCACCCAAGCATGACAGTTCAGTGCAAAAACCTCTCCAACATCCGCAAGTTTTGCCCATAGATTCAGTTCATTTATGTGAAAATGCGCCACCTGGACATGATAGCTCGACCTGTGGTTTGTATAAGAGTGCACCGCCACCCAGACACTTTGCATCAATGCAACCACCGAGTTTTCCTATGAGTGCACCACTTAGGCAGTGTGATTCAATGCAAGGCTCCTTCACGAGTCAGGGTCAGTATAGTATGATCCAGCCCCCTCTCCCTACGTATTCCCGCCCTGGTTCGTTTAATACTCAACCCGATCCTTACATGAATGGACCGCCTAGTTATGACAGCTCAATGCGGCCTCCTCAACAAGTTCCACCAATACTGGATGATGGCTCAGGGCAACCCCCTCTGATGCAACATCCTGGTCCGTTCATGAGCCAAGGTAATCTCTTCATGAATGCAGCTCATGGACCCCCTCAGCAATATCATCCTGGTTGGTTTGTGAAACAAGGTGTTCCTAGCATGGGAATGGCAGCCAATCCTCATGGCCAACAATTACTCTGGAATGGATATTGCCATGTGCCAGCACCGTAGCTGGTTGACTATCACTGGTGGTGTCCATTGTGTTTGTTGTGAATCTGCTCTGGGGGTTTGCTACCAATGTTCTCAACTCTGTGTTAACGATTTTCCTTGAAGCTTGCAGCATTAAACATCCAAGATCTGATTCAATGCTCCTTTCTGAACTCTGCGGGGGTCAATTCGGATCGGACGGCACACCATAACCAATGTGGTTGGAATCTGTATATATGGTTTGTCATCTGTTTGTTCAATTAGGCTCAACTGTTCTTTCTCGTTCCTTTTTTTATGGTTAACCCTTTGGCCCTGTGGCAATTTTGGTCTGCAAGTGAAAGCAACAGTTGCTGGATTGCAATCATTTGTAAATTTTATATTCGAGCTTTTCATCTTTCTTTTTTTTTTTTTTATAAATGTATGTACAAATAGATTATACAGTTTAGTTTGGCATTATTATCCCGTTTTTTTTTATAATATTTATAAATGTTCATAAAATCTATTTTTTACTCGAATTGGAAGTCACTAATGCTTCTGGGAATGTACGCAACAAAATTGTACTTAATACAAGGAAAAGTTTGTTGAACAAACGCAGTTTATCCAGAACCGGACAAGATAATGGCACACTTGCTGGTTGATGAATAGAACATTTGGAAAATCTAAGAGCATCTTTACTATTCCAAGTCTAAGTGACATGTCGAATAGAAATTTCTTTTGATGATGTGGTAATAGTCTTGTAAATAAAAAATATCTATTTAAAAAATAGGAAAAGTAAATTGTCTATTATATTTTAAATTGTATTTATTGTAGACAATGTCTATTTGGTTGTGGAGCTAGACAATCAAATAGACATTATCTACAAATCTGAGATGTCACATAGTGTCACATCGTACAGGGAAGATGTGCTAAACAAGTTATTATTTACTATAGATGCAATTTCAAATTAATTGTCTATACCTTTTTATGTGTCAAGACAATTTGTGAAAAAGACAATTTACTAAAGATTCTCCAATGACTTAACATTATCTGATTAGTAGTTCTTGTTTTAATCGGTAATTATACTTCATAATCTAATGTTTTTTTAGATATTTGATCTGCGCAATTATATACCATCCAACAATATATATATATATATATATATATATATATATATATATATATATATATATATATATATATATAATGTATTATGTTTAATAATTAGTTTGAATTTTTATATTATACCAATAGAGTTTTTAATTTAAATACAATAATTTATAAAAAAAATTAAATAATTTGATAAAAGTAATTTATATAAAATTAATTACGTAGTTATATATATATATATATATATATGTATGTATAGATTTTAAAAGAAAAAATTAATGTAACACTCTCTCTCTCTATATATATATATATATAGATTTTCAAAGAAAAAATTAATATAACTGTGGATTGAGTTTGGAAATGACCTTATACATCAAATCCGAATCCGAAGCTTTCAAATGTGGACCGGAATGAGTTCGGGTTGATATTTTTTATGCAAAAGGCCGATCAAGCCAGCCCGCTCGATGTACAGGAACAAATTTTGATTCCCAGGAAATGAATTAAGCCAGAAAAGTAACTACCACAACAATTGGGCACATTGTCTGATAACAGAAATATAATAATATCTATGCTTACAGTATTGCCAGCAGAACCGCAAGCAAGCCATTTCAGAAGTCTAGAGAAAACTAAAAACATCATACAAACATCCTGTTCGCCCCAGAAATAATCCGGGATTAAAGATCATAGCATAAAAAAAACATCCAGCAACATATAAAAATAACAACACAAGACAGTATCAGATAATCTATCGGCCGCCCCTCTCGAATCCAATGCGAGTCCTACCAGAGCCTCCCCCATCATACCCATCTCTCATTGAAGATCCCCCACTAGCCCTCATCGTTCCTCCAGAACCAACCTTGTCAATGGCCTTCTTGCCCTTCTTAACTTCTGTCAAGAACTGATCCAAACCAAACGGATCAGCTTCTTCCGCATCCTTCTCAAATTCAACCGGCCTATCCCGTGGGCCCGCCTTTTCTGAAGTACCGGCAAAAGCTTTGTCGGGTTTAAACCTATCTGTCTTCATAATCTTGTCCATCTGCTCGTCAGCACCTCCATATGTATCAGCATCAGCATCTTTCTTAGGCCTGTAAAGAGTTGAAAGGGTAGGCTGCGCCGTAAATAAGCCCTTAGAATACACGTTATATTGGTCATCGGTGCCAAATCCGGAATCCATCCCTTTCTCTTGGTTGAACAGCCTTTGGTCATACATAACCTCTCCTCCTTTATTACCGCCAGCCGAAGCCATGCCAAGGGCAACCTTTTCGCTGATGTCACGATCTCTGTCTCTCGTGATCTTGCTCTTCTTACCCATCGCAGCGTCTTTCGCCTCCAATCGTCTCTCCCTCTCCCTCTCTCGACGTCGCTCCTCGCGAATCTTTTCGCGAGAAAGCCGCTCTTCTCTTTCCTCTCTCGTCTCTCTCGGGTGATCCCTTTCTCTTTCTCGGGCCCGCTCGTGATCCCCGCCGCCCATGTCAACATCGTCGTCCATAGCGGATTTATCGGATGGCATTGAGGTGGACATGGGAGGTGCTGCGCCAGTTCTTTCGGAGCGCGCTTTCTGAGCTAATGCTCGCAATTCGTGCTCTTTCCTCTCCTTCTCCTTCATCATCATCTCCTTTTGAACCTTCGATCTCATTGACACGGCCTCTCTGGCTTTCTGCTCCGCGACATAGAGTGCCTCAGATAGTTTCGCGAAATTGTCATTGATCTGAACGTCCTGCAGGCCTCTCCCATCAGCTGCTAGACGCTTGTCGAGAGGGATGGTGTAACCTTTAGGGTTCTTCCAGTTTGAGATGCAAGGAGGAATTTTCCAGTCCTGCTGGTCTTTTACAGTCACAGGTCGGGGAGGTGAGTGCATGACTGGGACAGGTGGCGACCCAGAAGCTTTAGGAACCCTCTTGTGCTTGAATTTCGGTGGTTCGAGTGGGTCCACTGGCATCTCCACCATTCTGATGATTCTCTCTCTTGCCCCGGAATTAAAAGCTGCTGATTGTTGAGAAGGCTTGTATTTAATGTATTTTGAATCGGAAGACTGCTTGGGGACATTCTTTGGCTGCGCAGCACTCAATCTCACATTCACGATCTTTTCGAGAGCGGCTTTTGTTTCCTGCGTTGTCTCCTCAATCTGCCTCTGTAGTTCCTCGTCCTCACTTTCATCTCCCTCCTCTTCGTTCTTCAAAATCTTTGGGATGATATCCTTATGCTGTGAATAAACGATTTTCTTGGCATTCTCGTTTTGTTTCACAATTGCATCATAAGCCACGTTGCCATGGGCATCAACGGTCAATGCCAGAGTTTTCGAGCCAGGTTTCGCAGATTTGTCCCTACCCATGCCAAGAGGGTATTGAGCAATATGAATCTCAGGGAATGCACCCCCATCCCCAAAATCCTCCACTTTTCGTGGAACAAAACCTTTACGATCCAAATAGGGAGGCACAGATTTATAGGAAATAGCAGCAGATGCAGCTTGCTCGGCCTCAGATGAACTATATCTTTGTTTAAACCATGGATCACTTGTATGATCATAATAGGTTGCACTGGTTGACTTAGCAGGGGGTAGTAGTTCCTTTAAAGCCGCCATTATTCTTGGTTCCTGAAGCAATACGAATGCAGTGAGAGGCCTTTTCTCAAAGAAAAATGCAAACAAATGCACAGATAACACAAATATAATGAACACCAAGGATTTAAACAATGAAGGATGATGAATACATACATATGCAAACAAATACCCAGGTTGAAGAATCAACAAACTCAACTGATAAACCAAATAAAGAAAACAAGTATCACATTCCTAAACCGGAAGACTATTCAAAATCAAATTAAGACGTGCTTTCAATCCCAAATACAGAACAGATCTGAAATCAGACATTAAGCTCATATAGGTATTAAAATAGCGCCTTACTTTGCATCTAAATCAGTTTATACAAACTCGCAATATCATATGATCCGAGGTGCAAATCTAAAATCAAAGATTAATCGTTGATGCAAACTATCTGTTTAAAAAAGACTGAATATCCCCTTAACTATCCCCTCTTCAAAAGATGTTATTTTGTGAATAAAAGGATAGGAAACAAACAGCAGGGTTAGGTTTAAAACGTTCTAGTAAAATGGGCAAGTTACTGAAAATCCAGCAATAATACTTCAAGCTCAATCCCCTCTCGTCAAATCTCAGAATCCAATTTATTAAACAACAAGACAATTAGGAAAAGCAACATAATCAGAAACCCTAATCTAGAGAGAGAAAAGGAAGAAAGCTCTCAAGCTTATAACACAAAATCTAGAAATTCTACAAAAGATTTCAGAATAAATAACCAAGAATGAACGTCTAGGTAATTGCAGGTTCCTCCTCCGAGCACCGAGAAAGTAGCAGCCGCAGACGGATGAAAAGTTTTTGCACTTTTAGTGTTTAAATCAAACCTAATTCCAGCCAAGCCCTCCCAAAGATTGCCGATCCAAAAATCGTCGTCGAGGTGCGAGCGCGACCGAGGATCTGAAGGAGATCGGAAACTTGAGAGTAGAAATAGTTAAACAATAATTTAAAGGGGAAAAGAAGGGCTGAGGTCGGCGGCCATCGCCATAACAGATAAAGAAGATCAAATATCTTCCTTTCCAATTAGTTTTTTTTTTTTTGCCTATTATATCAAACGACGCAGTTTTGGTATTTGAAAGGAAATAGTACATCTCTTTTTTTTGTTTTTTTTTAACTGGAGAACTGTAGATAACGTCGGATTATCAATTTTCAAGCTTTTCGTCTTCTTAACAATAAAATATGGAAAGGTTGCCAAACACGAAGGGATAGTTTGGGAGCGATTTCCTGCCATAAAATCTCGGTTACAATTTTTTAAAAAAATTTTGAGTTTAAGAAATTAAAGTCAAATTATGAAGCGTCTGTTTGAAAGCTTGCTCAGCATCTATATATT
>CATIWQ010176386.1:0-18315 GCA_949673415.1 Euphorbia schlechtendalii | reverse complement strand
TGATGAGGACAAACTCGTTGAAGTTCCTTATAACGTTCCCAGGCTTCGTATAAGGATTCACTATCTTTCTGGGTAAAGGAAGTGATTTCTTTAATGAGTCTTGCGGTTTTTGCTAAAGGGAAATATTTAGTCAGAAAGGCTCGGGCTAATTGGTTCCAAGTATTGATTGAATTTGGGGGTAATGAATTCAACCAAACTTTCTCTTTATCACGGAGTGTAAAGGGAAATAAGCAAAGTTTAACTGCTTCATCAGGAACATTGGGCATTTTGAAGGTATTACAGACTTTTAAAAAGTTTGCAATGTGAGAATTTGGGTTTTCATTGGGTAGACCATAATATTGCACGTTGTTGCTAATCATTTGAAGTAATGCTGGTTTTATTTCAAATTGATTCGTATTAATCAATGGTCTAGAAATTCCTTAATTGTTACCATTGATGGTTGGGATAACATAATCCATAAGCCTTTGTTGGGGTGGATCTTCATCTTGATTCGGATTTTCATTTGGATTAGGCTGTGGGTCTTCAATTTGAGCCATCCCTCTTTCTTGTCTCTTATATTTGTGTCTCCTTGCCCTACCAAATAGTTCTATTTCTGATTCAAAAGACGCTAAACTTTCTCCCGAACTACGCATACTTGGCGTGCACACGCTAGAAAGAAAACTCAATCAATAAGCAAGAAAAATATGTTAATAATAAGATAACAATAAAAATAAAAAATAAAAATAAAATTGCCCGTTAATCTAAAACACAATTGACTTCCCCGAAAATATCCTTAGAACACGATTGCCTTCCCCGGCAATGGTGCCAAAAACTTGTTCGTGAAACTTGGCTATACTCGTTCAGTAAGACTTATCCTTAATAATAATGCGAATAACTTGTTCACGAAAAATGATGATAACTGCAAGTATACAGTTGCGATGTAGTTTTGAAAGATTTCGAACCCACAGGGAAGGATTAGGTCTAAGGATTAATAAGGAAAGACAAAGTAAAGGAAAATAAAAATAGTTTTGAGATTTTTGGAAAGGAAAGATCATAATGAAAAGTTGAGTATATATAAACGTAATTGATGAGAGACTCTAAATACATAGATTTTCACTACGAATAAGTATAGCAGATCTTTGACAGCTTTGATCCTAAGCCAAATCTTCAAGTTCCACGCATATTTTTGCACCTTTTTCACTCTTTTTTCATAGAATTCCACTTTAGCTCATTTTACTCCCAAGATTTACCTAGTATCTGCATTTGCATAAAAAAAATACATACCACGTGAAATCTTTTATATAAAGTATAAAAATGACTAAAACTACAGTGTTTATTGTATAAAATTAATGTGATAATAAGTGTAATTATACACTTACCAATTTTCCATATCGTCGGAACCGCCTGGGGTGAGGTGCCTGAATCCTTTTCAAAGGTGACCAAAAGTAATTTTGATAAAATGTTTAATTACTTTAGTGTCAAATTAGAGATGGTTAGGAGGTAATTATGTTTTATTTTAATTTTTTGATTGAGTTTATGCGAAGAAAAAAAATTTTGCCCCTTCAATCAAAAATTAAATCATAATGGAAAAAATAAATTAAACGGTTAGGAAAAATATCGGGGATGTCCTGTGCACTGCTCTGTTGTGTTTAGGAGACTTTTGTTGGATAACATAAATAGGTGGGGCCCGCTTGTTTTCTCTATAAATACCACCCTTCTCTCTTTCTTTTCTCACTTTTTCATTCTCACTCTCTCTCTCTCTCTAGATATTCTCTCTTCCTTCTCTCTAAAAATGTTATCGAATTTCGTTGGAAGGAAGTTCCGGTTCACATATAACCTTTTTCCTAAACCTACTAATTAGCCTAGCATTTACTCCGTCGACATCGACGATGCTTACGGTTTGAGTTTGAGGGACACCATACTAGGACTTACTCCCACCACTCCAATAAAGGTGTTGGATCTCGATTTTCCGGCTCAGGTTCACCTTTCCCAGATCGAGTTATTCCTTAAAAACTAACTTTTTATCATTTAATTTATGGATTTGTCAGTTTTTATTTCTTCTAAAAAGTAGAATTGAACTGAAACTTAATTCATGTCCCGGAATTTAGCTTAGAAAAGGATAAAATTTAGTTAAAAATTTCATTTTTCTTAAAAAAAACACTGAACGTCCTCCAAAAAAAATTCGACAGACATTGTTCTGGCCGAAACCCCCCTGGGGCCATGCCTCTCGGGGTCTTCGCGGTCGGATTTTAAAATTTTTTTTGTTTTTGCTTTGTTAACATGTTTTTCTCTATATTTCATTATTCTTTTATTTACAGTCTTTGGTGCTTCATCACATGGGCGGGTATACTATCATCCAAACCTGGTGGCAACATGCCTCCGCCCAACCAGAGCTGGCCCAAGCCATCGAGGACATAGGCTTTATGTTATTACTAATCTGTGCGACCGACATTAGTACCCTATTTGACATCGATTGCATTTGTGCAAAGATGGCGTGACATATCCCACACATTACATTCTCCTATCGGGAAGGTTACAATCATCCCATCTAATGCGGTGGCGATTATCAATCTGCCCTGGACGGGGACCGTGATTTAGTTAGACACTTTCGTGGAGAGGTTCTTCAAGACCTCCACTACCTGTAGCCGCATCATGTATTTATTCGGCGTTTATTCAAGAGGCAAGGCTTTGCACTACAATGCACTAGTTAAGTATTGGACCGGTCGACGGTCCATTTCGGTTGCTAAGGTTACACTATATGTCTGGTCTTTCCTTATTACCCTGCCAAGGATGACCTTCTTCCTAGTCTCGAACAGTGAGATCAACTATGGGTTGAGCCCTTGGCTGATCTAGATAGCGTTAGTGGCCTTAACTAGCCTCGGGCGATATTGGCCCAGGCATACTTTACCCTCGATATAGTCAAAAGAGCTCATCAAAGGGTACTATAATGCTGCCCACTAGTTCTTCATGTATCGTTTGTTCATTTATTGTTAGTAAGTATTGGTTATCTTCTGGTTTACATTGTTTAACTTCATATTTATCTTTGATTGTGAAGGCTTGGGCTTTTTTTATGGTTTCCTTTCCCGCTCCATAATTTGCTGACCCTCCTAATAACTCACTTTACCTTGCTTGGATTTGCATAGCTTTTGAGGGAGAGATATTGGACCATGAGGTTTACTGGGAGCACCTCTATAATTTGGCATTTGATCAGGTGAGGATTCTTATTTCAGGTAAATAAAACTACATTCATCCTTTGTTTAAAACTCATCCTAATTTGAGCTGATTGTGCTTTTAGGTTGATCGCATCCCTTGGAGGGGGCTCCCGAGCTACAACATGGTAAAGGAGGTTCGGAAGGAGGTCGACAGGAACCGCTTTATCTTGGAGAGTCCCAAGACCCGTGAGTTGTACCTGGATGAGCATATTCAGTTCTGGCGGACTAAGCCAGTGGCTGAGAGATGTATCCCTCTTGTGCCTCCTACTAGACTATTTTGGGTGCACTTAGTGATAACCGACCCGGGGGAGAGATAGTTATTCTTCGAGGAGCATGGTGTGGGGGTCTTTGATCGACGCGGTGATTATGATTCGTTCATCCGGGATGTGCTGATTTTGCTCCATCCTTTGACTCAGCTTGAGGTAGAGTAGCCTCATGCGCATCCAGAGTGTCAAGGAGCAGGTGGTTATCGCGTGGGTGCTAGTGGTACTAGCATCAATTGTCGGGTATGAGAGCTGTGTTAATTATGGTGTTTCTTTCATTTTTCTCTATCTTGCTTCTAATTGTTTATCTGTTATTGCAGGAAGCTACCCGAAAGAGGGTCTGAGTTCCAAATCTGAATGCCCTGGCTAGGGGTATGAGCTCCACTCCCTCGAGTGTTACTAAGGGGAGACTAGCAATTTGTTTAGACTCGTCTTTCTACCAGATGGATTACTTTGGGGTTGAGAGAGAGGTGTCTCTTCCGCGGAGCTTCCACACACTATCCTTTGATCCTTTCGACGCCACCCATGTGAGTCTTTGACTAAACATCTCATCTTCAAATGTAGCGTAGAAGTTTTCGGATGTGTGAAGTTCTTTAATTCATTTTGTAGTTTGTGGGAGAGGAGATTGAGCAGGTGGCTCGACATTCCCTTGCATTGAGGGATATGATAATCCTGCAGGATGGGATCACACGAATACGTTTCCTTTCTTGACCTATTTTATACTTGATTTGTATGTAAGCATGATACGTTATGTTTGATGTATATGTTCATGATTTTTGCATATCTCAATGATTGCAGTCGTTGTCGACAAGTGGGACTGACTACAAGCAGCGCTATTGAGAGCTTGAGGGTCATTTCCTAAAATTGGACACTAACCATTAGGATCTTGGTTCTCGGTACTAGGGTTTGGATAATAGTCACTGAGATTTTGGTGCCCTATACTAGAGTTTGGACGCCCAGTATCAGGAGTTGTTATCGTAAAACGCTGAGTCTGCTCGGGTTAAAGAGGAGGAGCGGGTTGCTACTGAGAATTTCACCCATTCTCTTGAGCTTGACTTCTCTACCTGGCTCGATGGGCCATGTACCGAGCCACTACTCACTCCTGAATTGGACCCTAGCTATTTTGGAGTCCCTCAACCTCCTCTCGTATATCGCCTGACTGATGACGCCTCTAGGAGCCTATGCCCGAGGATTTTGAGATTGCTACCATGGCTCCCTAAGATCTGGTGGGTGGAGACGATTGATAGGTGATGCATTCTTATGAGCTTTTCATTAATCAATCTTGTTTTCCATTTTGAACTAAACTCTTAGATAGATTTCCTTGTAGAATTTCAAAAACATGGATTTTATGGAAAGATAATGGGACTTTTAGCTGTTGCGTGCCGGGTCCTTGTTGCGTTTTTGTTTTTATGAAAGTGGATGTTTGTTTGTTTATGAAGGTTTATGTGTATGTGTCAATGAATGAATATGGTATGCTAATGTTTCTTGTTAATGCGTGTAGGCAACACCTCTTTTGAGGAATTTTCTTTAGTTCTTTCTTACCGATGTTGACATATAACGAGTGACTTAGGTCTTTTCTCTGCACCATCTGGGGGCTTGATTGGTGAAAGCTTGATGGGTTTAGGGTGAGGCCTTCAATACCTCGCTTCTAGGCCATGAATGCGGCCTTCATCAGTGCTGCTCTGCAGTTCTGAGATTTGGCTACCCACGTCTTCTACTTTGCTGACCTCGAGATTTGCCCCTTGGTCGAGGAGTATCATGCCATCCTGGGGCTTCCTTTTCTAGAGAACCCGACTCCAGCATTCCCTCTGAGACTTTCCTTTACATTTCCCTCCTTCCAATTTGTGGGCGAGGATAAATTGCAAGGATTGTGGAACTTAGAATCCAGTAAGCGCTTTTTGTTCGCCCCTCATGATGTCGGTGGTTTTTGAGTTGATGCTATCCTTAGTTGGTGCGAAACTACTCCCAATTCTCATCTCACATAGCCCTCCATGTTGGCCTTACTTCTCTTAGAAAAGTTTGTTTGTGGAGTTGGAGCAGTTGCCCCGTTCCTCTTGTTGTCTGTCATTGACCCACTCTCCACAGGTTTTTCTCCTGCGGCTTTAGCTTTAGCAAAGAATTTGGTTCACCTGGATGTTGCTACAATGAACCCAGACTTAGTGGGTGACCAGTTGGCTTTACTCGAGGTAAATCTTTTGACATTTCTCTTTATGAATTTCATCCTCTTATATGAATGAAACACTTACAGGTGTGGTTGTTGGAGAAGCTTTGTACGACTGCCGACCCTTGTTGGGGCAAGGTGCTATATCTTTCTTCGCATTATGGCCCTGGGGGATTCATCAGGAAGGACCACTATTCATTGAGTGAAGATGCTTGGATTGAGATTCTATGCCCTTATCGAGCTTTTGAGATTCATTGGCTCAGTCCTTGGTTGGAGATTTCGTTTGTGACCACCAACGTGCACAAATCTAGCGTGTTGTTGATGGGCTTATTTGGCATTACCTCTTATTCTCCTTCCCATCTATGTAGGTAGTACAAGAATCAGTAGCGAGTTCCTAGGCTTTTGTGTTCGACCTGTTTTCATGACTTTGGTCCCGAAACACTAGATGCTACACCGAGACTTTGGGCCCGGGCTATCGTTGTTGCTTTGGATTACAGTACCTCAGAGACTATCGAGACTGATGAGTTTTATCATGGGTGGCTAGGTGAGATTAGGATTCTTTCTGATGTCGAACAATATTTCAAGGTGTCACTCGAGTGGGAGAGGGACAAGGATGGTTTGGATCCTCTTCCTCATACTTCAAGGAAGCATGCTCGGTGGAATGATTGGCACCCGTAGATCTATATTTGTTTACCATAAACTTTTTCATTCATTTTCTAGACTTGTGTGTTTGACTATTTGATTCGTTTTTTACATTATGAGACTTTATTCAAAATTGTTATGCTTACTTGTGATATTCTACATGCACACATCCATGTAACATAAAAATAAATCTTGCAATAATAATAACATTTCATAAATGATTTTAAAGAGGGTACAAATTTTCCAATGATTTGAATCCTGCCACCAGCTAGCCTAGGACATTTTTTTTAACTCGCGGTCCCTCTTTTCCCCATAGTGCCCTAATTTTTGCCTGAGTCACCCTTTACGAGTTTTCAACTTAGTGGACTTTTATTATTTTTTTTCAAAGAAAGGTCCCATTTTTCGTCTAGCTAGCCAAGTGTCAGCTAACGGATTGACTTTTGACATTTTTCCTTTTTTTGTTTACTGATTTATTTCTTTTCGGCCCTAAACGTGGTAGCGCTTGAGCTTGTCTTGGTTAACCGGGTTGACGAATTTATTCCCATCCACGCCCATGATCTTGTCGACTCCTTTACTTAAAATTTTCTTCACGACGTAAGGACCTTCCCAATTTGAGCGAAACTTTCCCCGAATATCCACATTTAATGGTCGCATTTGCTTCAAAACCAGGTCTCCAGCTTTCAAAGGTTGGGTTCTGAATTTGACCCAGTTATTATTTACCCTAACCATGCATTGTTGATACATTTGTAAATGGTCCAATGCTTTCAAATGTTATTCGTCTATCATGTTCAGCTGCTCGAAAATGGCTCTTACCCAATCTGACTCCTTTAATCTTACTTCCAGGGCTACCCGAAGGGATCTTATTTTCATTTCAACTGGTAGGACTGCTTCCATCCCGTATACTAACAAGAACGAGGTTTGATCAGTAGGAGTCTTGACACTATTATGTATCCCCATACTGCAAATGGCAGTTTATCTGCCCAATCTCTATAGGTGATTACCATTTTGCTTAAAATTTTCTAAATCAATTTATTGGCTACTTCTACTACCCCGTTAGCTTGTGGTCTGTATGGTGATGATCGATGGTGCTCGATCCCATATTTATATATCAAATTTGCTATCGCCCTTGGAACTGAACCCCATTATTCGATACAATGTGATGTGGGATACCATAGCAGGAAAAAATATGTGTTTCCCTGAACTTAACCATCTTCTTAGCAATGATATTGGTGTAAGACTCAGCCTCTACCCATTTTTAAAAGTAGTCGACTGCTACTACAATAAAGGGATGTCCATTAGTCGAACTAGGCTAAATCTCGCCAATGATGTCGATGCCCCACGCTGAGAAAGGCAGAGTGTAGATAGGCTATGAAGCTCAGATGGGGGTAAGTGGGTAATATCCCCATAAATCTGGCATTCGTGACATTTTCTTACTTTAGCCATGCAATCTGAGACCATTGTCATCCAAAAATAACCTTGGCACTGAATTTTTTTAAGTGCCAAACCATTCATGTGGGGCCCATAATCTCCCGCATGTATCCACTAGATGACCAATAGTGCCTCCTTTTAAGTGAGACATCTAAATAACAACCCCTTTGGTGTGCGCTTGAATAGATTCAATCTACTAATCTGAATTATACTGCCAACCGTCGTAATGAAGTTCGTTCTGAATCCATTGCTCCCTTTGGTTGTTCCTCGGTTTGCAAAAATTTGATGATAACGAAGAACCAACTACCAGTGGCTTGCTCATCCTTGGTTTCCACTAGGCAATAGTAGAAAGGTTCTTTAGCTATTTGAATGATAACCGGATTTATTGGTTGAGTCTAGGGACCTTCCCACATTGATGCTAGTGTAGCGAGTACATCGGCCATTTGGTTTTCATCTCTTGGTACATGCTTGAAAACACATTTTGTGATCTTTTAGGAGGCCTTCCATACTACTTCCACATAAAGAGAAAGTGATTCTTCCCTAATTTCCCAATCACCAGTAACTTATCTAATGACCAGAGCCGAGTTCCCAACTATTAATACTTCTTTTGCCCACACCTTCCGGAGTACTTCTAATCTAAATAGACAAACCTCATATTCGGCACCATTGTTTATTATTGAAAACTCTAAGCATTTTGAAAGTGGTATAACTTCATTTTGCGGTGCTTTCTAGATTACACATAGGCCGGCTCCACTTTTGTTCATCGCCTTTTTGAAGAACAGTTTCCATTTTGTTCTGGCCTCTTCTACTAGTGCCAATTGTTCATCCGTGAATTCGAGATCCTCGATGTAATCGAATTCTAGCAGTTGATTTGCCAGAAATTCGATGACTGCTCATCCCTTGATTACTTTCTTAGTTATGTATCTAATGTTGAATTCTGATAATAATAGTAACCATTGTGAGAGTTTTCGACGAGTGTTGGCGATTGGTACAGGTATTTCATTGGGTCGATCTTCGCAACTGCTTATATTCTGTATGTTTAGAAGTAGTGGAATAGTTTCCTTGTTATCTTTTCTACCAGAGTGTAGAGTGACTTGTATTCAAGCAATTTCTTACTAAGGTAGTAGATTGGATGCTTACTCCTATCATCGCGTTCTTGCACAAGCATTGCTCCAACCAATGATTCCTCAACTGCTAAGTATAGGATCAGGGGTTTTCCAGGTTTAGGTGGGCGGAGGATGGGTGGGTTTATCAAGTATTGTTTGAGTTTGTCAAAAGAAATCTGGCATTGGTCATTCCAAACCACTGGTTGGTCTTTTCATAGTAGCTTTAATATCGGTTCGTAGATTGTGGTGAGTCTGGTGATGAATCTACTGAAGTACTGTAGGGACCCCAGAAATGATCAGACTTCTTTCTCTGATTTTTGTGCGAGCATTTCCCTGATAGCTCGGTTTTGTCAAGGTCTATCTTAATTCTTTTTTGGTTGATTATGTGGCCCAGAAGTTTCCCAAAAGTTACCCCGAATATACACTTCTTTGGGTTCTGGCGTAGATTGTATTTTTCAATCATGGTAAGAAATTTATCTAAAATAGCTAGGTGCTCTTCCCTGGTATTGATTTGATAAGCATATCGTCTACATAGACTTCAACCTCCTTATGAATCATATCATGGAGCAAGGTTATCACGGCTCGCTGGTAGGTTTCCCTAGCATTTTTCAACTCAAATGGCATTACCTTGTAACAGTATACACCCCATTCAGTGCTGAAAGCTTTTTTGACCTTGTCTGTTATAGCCATGAGGATTTGGTTGTAACCTGAAAATCCATCCATGAAGGAGTACATAGATGCCCTAGCTATGCTATCTACTAAAATGTCTATGTGGTGTAGGGGGAAGTCATCCTTGGGTGAGGCTTTATTCAGATCCCTAAAAGCCATGCAGACTCTAACCTTACCATCCCTCTTTACCACTGGGACGATCTTGGCTAACCATGTCGGGTACTCAACTACTTCTAAGAACTTAGCCTCGATCCATTTTGCTAACTCTATCTTGACTTTTTTTGCCCATTCAGGTCTTAAGCAACTTTTGCTTAACTCGTTTGATCCGAGGGTCAGTTGGAATACGGTGCTCCATGATCTATCTATCAACCCCGGGCATGTTATCTTATGACCAAGAGAAGGCTACCACATGATGTTTAAGTACATTTATTATCTCTCCTTTTCATCAAGAGTCATATCATTGGAAATTGTCACCATTTTTGGTGATTCGTTTGTACCCAAGTTAATTTCATTTAATGATGTGTCATGTAAGTTAAAGACATTATGCAAGTATGATCATATGAATGCATGGTGCCATTTGGCAGAACATTAAACAAGTAAGCAAAATTACTGTAGTTCATTGTAGTAACAATTACTGTATTTCATTGCATTGGCCTCATAGGCAAAATTGTCAAAGATATCCAAAATGTTTAAAATTACATCATTAGTTTCTTCCTCCACATGCGGAGGGTTTTCAGTTGCTGCGGTGGGATTGTCAGAAGTTGTTTTTGCTTCAAGTGTGGCCTACGCAAGATTTTCCAACAAGAGTTTGATAGTGTTTGATGTGGCCTGGTCTGGAGTGACTGCTTTCTTCTTCATCAGCTTGCTGATGGCCTTTGTAAATGCCATGATTGTATCCTCAAGTGCATCCTCTTTCTCAGGTTGTTTTGTTTGTTCTCAACTATGGTCATCTTCAGGATAAGATCTGGCTCTTCTTCAAGTAATAGGGGCTCCTCAGGTTGCTCAACCAGCTTTCCAGCGACGAAGTCGAACATGCCATTGAAGATTTCGAGCCCTTTGACCTCTTTCCCATTTAGAATTTTTTGTTCATGCTCTCCTAGATATGCCCTACTCCCCTCAGGCTCATAGATGCTTACCATGTTGCAGAATTAGTGTCGCTTATGTTTATACATCTTTCGGATTAGGGCAAAGCCCAAACCTAGCCCGGGCGTGACAAGAACAGGATCGATAGCTCTGATGATCCCCTGATTATATTTGCCCATACCCCTTCTTGGGATAAAACCCTGCTTCTTTATAAGAGTCTTTAGGCTTTTAGGGAAAAAAGGTAACCTTTTGGAGTTCCACGCCCCTTCTTTTCTTCGGTGGTTACCGCCACCCTAAGCCCTCACGCTTGCCTTTCCTCAAATGCAGCAGCCACCATGACCGACTCCTCGTCTGCCTCAATAGTTATTGGCCACCCATTATGAATGAGCTTTATCTTCTAGGCCTATTGTATGAATCCAGGGCCTGCCTAACAGTAGTGAGTAGGTTATTGGGATATCCAGTACAGTGAACTTTATATTAGAGGTCACCCCTCTTGCAGTGACCTCTGCTTCGAAAATGTCGATGACCCCCCTCTTGGAATCATCATAGGCTTGATTACGGTGTCAGACCCGGTCAACATATCTTCTCGTAGCCCTAAATGAGGTAGGACTTTGAGTGGGCATAGGTTCAGGGCCGACCCGTCATCAACCATCATGCATGGGATTGCTCATTCAAAAATTAGAACTTTGATAAATAGTGCCCGGTTGTGCACCCTGAGTTCTCATGGAAATTTAGACTAATCAAAAGATATGGATGGTAGTTTACGAGGAGCGATCCGTTCCCCAATTATGGCGCACATTTCTAATACCGACATTGTACGCATAGCGGGCATCTCCATTAGCCTTTTAACAAGACCCATCCTTTGTGTCTGGGATATCTCAAGCAATTTCCAGATGTTGTATTTTGCCTAATCCCCTTTAACTAGTTTACCAAGGAATCCACGTCTAGCACATCCTCATCCACCTTCGGAGGTAGTGGTGGTTCAAGTTGTTCCCTAGCTATCACCGCGGGACTAGAATTGTTGAGTTGTACCGCCTCTTCCCTTCAGAAAACCTGTCCACTATGGGTAAACAACAGTATTCTATCCTTGATCACCCTTGTCTTTGTAGAATTTACCCAGGGGTATTGATCATATCCATCGTCCGATTGACTCCACGGTCGTTTCAGCTTGTAAGTGTCCAGATTGATTGGTTTCTTCCCGTACAGGATGGTCTCCTCTTAAACTAAGGCCCCCTCATCTGTTTTCCTCTTTCTTTTAGATTTAAGAACATATGCATCCAGGTCGATTGGCACTCGTATCGATGCTTACCAAAATTTGATTCCACCATGTCCCCTCAAGATTCAGCCCTCTACGCTAAGAATACCTCTGCTAGTGGATCCTTGATCGCATGGTTTTGACTTTACTAATTTAGAGGGCTTATATTTGGTGATGAAGCCAAAAACCTTGTTCCCCACTTTTCTACCTATAAGATATAAGTTCAAAATACTAATAAGTGTTGTCAATACCGCTTATCAAAATAGAAAAATGGCGACCTCTGCAAATATACAGTTTTGATGTAGTTTTAAAAAATATCGATCCCACAGGGAAGGGATTCGGTTCTAAAGACCAACTAGAGTTACAAAATAAAAGAAATAAGATAATTTGTATTGGAGGGTTGGATGGTTTGGATGATAGACTGACGAATATACAGATGCATGAACTGAATAGGGGAAGATGTAAAATATATAGATATTTTTTGTAAGAGCAAGTTTAGCAGAGAAAAACATGCAAAATCATTAATAAGATTTCATACACTAGATAACTTCAATAAATACGGCTCTAGATGCCCTAATATTCAATAATTCACCACAGAGCAACACATGAGATAACTTTTCTAAATCTAGGGTAAACGAATTACGACACTTATAAGAACTTGGATAACAATATTACTATGCTTAGTAGGGTCCCTCTCACATAGCCATATTTAGCAAGCTACAATTCCAAAAATGTTGGCTCACTAAACAGCGTTATTATCACAGATCCAATGACTATACACAATCATGTTAACCCCGAAATCACTCTTAAAGTTAACTCAAAAGCATATAACTTTATTAATATAAATGACGCAAGACGAAATACTCGTTATGACACATAGACATATATAAACTTAGAAATAGAAAGTATAAGCAGAAAACAAAGTAAAGTTGTAAGGTAAGTAAGTGAAAGCTAAAGGTGATCAAACCGTATCCACTCTTTAATGGGAGTCGTCAATTCCCGCAATTCCTACATTTACTTTGAATTCGGTCTCGACTCGTATAGAACCACCGCTAAATGCTATTCTTTGTGAATTTCGAATAAAAGAATGTTGAAGAACGAATACTTTTATTGATAAGTTCTTTGAAATTACACTCATACAACAAACTCTCAAACTTGTGTAGATATATAGTGATCAAAATAGGAATCAAATCACTTATACATTTTTCTCGCTAAGACTTTGAACGTAGCGAAATCTAGATATTTTCACTCTCTATCTATACACACATACTATCACTCAATGCCTACGCTTATTACCCACACCATGCATGTCATGAAATTGGTTTGATTTGAACCCTATTTATAAAGTGTGAAGGGTTGCGTCTTTCCAAACGAAGAGTCATATCCATTGGCGAAGGGTTGCGTCACTTCAATATGATTGGATGTAAAGATTAATCCTCATCCACAATGGAAAGGCACCTTTTTATGATTGGTTGACTTCCAAAAGGTGTCTTTTCATCTGGTAGTTGATGGTGGTTGATCATTCTTATTCGGCGGTTGGTAGTTGAGAAGAGATAACCAATAACCATCATAAGTCGTGACCGTGAATTTTTTTATATGAAGTATAAAATGACTCTAAACCATATCGTTTTATGATTGAAAATGTCATGATAATAAGTGTAATTATACACTTATCACACCCCCACACTTAACTTTTACCTTTTCCTCAAGGTATGCACAATAGAAGTGTATAAACTAGTATTTCAAGTTCATATCTCATTTGGTGAAAGACTATTGTAGTGAGTACCACATTCCCACATTGCATAAAATTCAAGTAAAAGTTTGAAATTTCCCATAAATTAGTAATGTGCATTTTATATAGTTCAGTTGCATACCTTTGCTCTTAATGGAGGGTTAACCGAATAACATCTTTATATAAGTGCCATATGCTTACTCGAATATTTCCTTCTCTCTAGTATAGTATAAAGTATAAAGGACAAAAGGAGCACACTTTGGAAAATTTGATCTCAAGGCATTTTTTGGTAACCTAGGATGCTAAAAGCACTCTTAGTGGTTGCATTTTATGCTCCTTACCACTTTCCCTTATTTTTTTTCTTTTAAGCATATGTTTTTGAAGTACAGATTTGTACTTTACACCCATTTTTCGTGCTATGCTATTTTTCTTTTTTCACTCATTGAATGGTTGCTGTTTTTGCTTCACACCATTCCTCACCTTTTGCATAACTCATTGGTTATCCTCTCTTTCTTTTGATTTTACTCTCTTAATACCCTAATCCTTTATTAGTCACTTTCAAAGTATTATGGCTATAGTTTCACAACACTTTAAACACACTCAATACTTATAAGATGTATTTGAGAATAACATATAAAACTCATAGTAAGAACACCACTAGATATTACTCCATTTAAAACTTATCGGTAGCATTAAACTAAAACTATATAACTTATACTAATTCATGTTGCATTGAAATATATATCGAAACTTACTTGGAATGTTGCTTTCGAATGTTACTCACAACTCATCCTTACTAAATGCTCAATGTTGTGCTAAAACGCTCACACTCTCAACTTGTGGTCATACTTAAAACACTTTGTTCGAAATATGCACTAACATCAAACTAGAAATACCTAACACTTGCAATAACCTTGGAACATATGTTAGTATAGTATAGGTGTGGATAATGTATAAATAACACAAAAATCAATAAAAAATTTTAAATTCTTCAATTTTTTAATTTTAATTAATTTTTTTTATTTTTGGGATTTTTACAAATGCCCCCCCAAACTAAAGAACACAATGTCCTCATTGTGAGATACTTTATTAAAATCTAAAACTAAACAAACAACTAGTCTAAAAAAATTGAAAAAGAAAAGTAAAGAAAAGAAAAGAGTAAACTCGTTCATTGAAAAGGTGAATCCAGATGGCTAGGAGTAAATTGATAATTTTGCTTTCTAAAGAAAGATAGTAATTTTCGAAGCATCAATTTATTACTTTTCTTTAGAATTTTCATGTCTTTCTTCATTACTCCAAGTTCCGATTGGCAATTGTCCAATTTTTTTTGCATACTTGCCTTCCAATCTTCCAGATCATCATCTTCTTCTTCTTCTTCATCTTCTTCTTCGATCATCAGAGCCTTTCCAGGATGACATCTAGCAATGGGATCAGATGGGCCAACGAAAGAATCACCATGAGTTGAGATTAACTTCTTGGTGCGGTTGGAGTAGGAGTAGAAAGAATATACACCGTCGTTCTCTTGAAAAATTTTGGTATTCTTCAAATAATTCCCATCCATAGAAGGAAAATACTCACCCGATTGATAAACATAGGGTAGTTCGTTTCTTGCACCCAAGATGATAGCGGTGATAAGTTCGGCCGCCCCAATCTTGTTCCTCATACTTGAAGAATTCTTCTTCATCATATCCCAAATAATATCCATGAATTTCGCTGCTTATTCAACTCACAAGAAAAAACAAACAAATCTCACTTTTGGACTTTGGTGTTTTCTACTAGACAAAATACCGAAGTGGAAAGATATTTGTGGAGTAGAAGAATGCACTCATCCTTAATAAGTTTATTTGGAGAATTTTTGGGGTCGAAGGTTTTCTTACTCGTTAAATGCACCCAAATTTGATTCTCTTAAAAAGAGTCTGTCATGCTTGTTGAATTTTCAATTTCAAACCCAAACCAAGTACCCATCATCTCTCTTGTGATGGTGTAATGTCTTCCTTGGTTGCGAAAGTGAATCGCCATCTTCTTCTTATCTTCAAAATCGAATGTCACTAGACATTCCAAAATCCAATCACAGTTTTGTGGAATTCTCATTCCCACAAATGTGCTTAAACCAAGATCAGCAAGATACATCCCCATTTGTTCATGGAGGCCTAAAGTCTTCGAGAAAACCAAATCAAGAAAAATCATCCCATTGATTTCCAACTTATTCAAAATTTAGAATCTCTTCCCTTCTTCTCATGATCAAATGGGAAAAGGATAATCATACTCATGTTGATAATTCAGGACTTCTCTTCTATTTGCGGCTACCTTAATACGAGGCATATTGGTTTTGAAGTAAAGGTCGAAAGAAACGTTTTTGAATTTAGAAGAATAGAGAATCATAACTTTTGTAAACTTTAGAAGGCTGTGGTGGCTATGGATTCAATCTAGACCTTTATATAGAGTTTTAATAGGTCATTGATTGGTTAAAATAGTCAATATAGCCATTTCTCCTTCAAACTAGCCATTAATGGCAGTTTCAGCCATTTGTCATGTGTTGAATCGTGATTTGTAACAGTAATATTCTACCCGTGTCGCAATCGCGAAGGCTTGGTGCTATCGTGACTTTCCTCATGATAGAAATAGAAAGTTTTACTGCATAATGTCACGGGCGTGATCTATAGTCGCGATCGCGACTTGTTTAATTCCTTCTATTTCTTCAATTTTTAGACTTAGTCTTAGAAAAACTTATAAAAACAAATATGTTAAATATAAAATACTAATTATATTCATACCCAATGTTAGCAACAAATAATGACATGAACAAACAAACAAACAACAAAAATAAAAGCAAATTGTACAAAATCCTAAATCTAAATGAAAAACAGATATTCAGTTGGGGGGAAGCCATTCTATCATTATGTCAATCTTATAGTAAGATTCCCATACATCTCGTTCATCACCAAACATCAACGTATGAATGTCATCGATTTTCCTATAAATCGAGATCTACACCTCTATAAGTTCATTCAACCTTCCATGGAGGTTGGTTGTACTTCATTCTTCCTCCCTCGCTATTTCCTATTCTCGTCATCTATCAGCTTCCACTCTATCATCCCACGATTTCCAATCAAAGGTGATTCTATCAACCCCAATGCACCTGACCATAAATCCATACTTGAAGAAAACTTTTGTATTTAACTCCAGAATCTCATCTTAGTCAGTAAAGACTTTAGTGGTGTAGGGCATTCTCCCAATCTGGCTCAACCAATTTACCATCTTTCGATGCCCATATTCTATCATTCCAGACTTTTGTGTGGCAGACATGAGTTTCTCCATGATAATCCCCGAATATCAACAAGTATAACATCCCAAATTGCTTCCAATTCTTCAGGAATGACAAGATCGAAAGTTGACTTGTGTTTGCCACTTTTCCATTTATAAGTTTAATAACTTTATAGTTCCAAAAACTTGTTCGTGAGACTTGGCTATACTCATTTAGTAAGGCTTATCCTCAAATAATAATGCCAAAAACTTGTTCACGAAAAATGTAGGTGTTGTCAATACCCCTTGTCACATAGAAAAATGATGATAACTGCAAGTATATGGTTGCAATGTAGTTTTAAAAGATATCAAACCCTCAGGGAGGGAACTTAGATCTAAAGATTAACAAGGAAAGGCAAAGTGAAAGAAAATAAAAATAGTTTTGAAATTTTTAGAAAGGAAGATTAGAATGAAAATTTGAGTAAATATAGATGTGGTAGATGAGAGACTCTAAATACATAGATTTTCACTACGAACAAGTATAGCAGAGAAAACATGTAAGTTCAACAAAGATGTTACGATTCACTAAATTAATCTAATAGACTCAGTTCTAAATACTCAGATGTTGAATGATTCGCCGTAGAGCAACACATGAAATAACTTTTCTAATCCTAGCGTAAACGAGATAAGACTATTATATAAACCTAGACAACGTCAATACTATGCTTAGTACGGGTCGCTCTCACATAGCCATATTTAGCAAGTTACCATTCCAAAAATGTTGGCTCATTAAACAGCATTATATCACAGATCTAATGATTATACATGATATTGTTAACCCCGAAACTACTCTTAAAATTAACGCCAATGCATATAACTTGATTAACATAAAAGACTTAGCAAGAAATACGCATTATGACACATAGACATATCATAAACTTCAAAATAGAAAGTATAAGTAGAAAGCAAAGCAAAGTTGTAAGGTATGCAAGTGAAAGCTAAAGTTGATCAAACCGTATCCACTCTTTAATGGGAGTCGTCAATTCTCGGAATTCCTGCGTTTGCTTTGAATTCGATCTCGGCCCATACAGAACCTCCGCTAGGATGCTATTCTTTGTGAATATCGAACAAATGAATATTGAAGAATGAAAACTTTTATTGATAAGTGATTTGCAAGTACACTTATACAATAATCACTTGAGAATATAGAGAAATCTAGTGATCGAAACAAGGATTCGAATCACTTAAACATTTTCTCGCTAACACTTAAGAATGTAGCGAATCTAACTATACACATCCTAAATTTGCACTCTTCTACTTTCCTCTCTAGTGTTCCACACTATCCAACACTTGATGCACGAAATTTGTGAAGAATTGGAGCCCTATTTATAGAGTTTGAACGGTTGCGTCTATCTAAACGAAGAGTCACATCCATTGGTGAAAGATTGCATCTCTTCAATGTGATTGGTTAAGAGGCTTTGATTCAATCCATAATGGATAGGCACCTTTTCATGATTGGTTGACTCCTGATAAGTGTCTTTT
>CATIWQ010176372.1:0-11083 GCA_949673415.1 Euphorbia schlechtendalii | reverse complement strand
GTTTATGGTGGTTGATCATTCTTATCCGGCGATTGGTAGTTGAGAAGAGTTGACCAATAACCATCACAAGTCGCGAGCGCAATATATGTGTCGCAATCGTGACTATTGGTTGAAAACTTTCTGCTTGTGAAGAATGACAAGTCACGACAGTGAATGGGTGTCACGATCGTGAAATGTATTTTTCTTCATGTTTCTTCTTTGCAACTTTGCCAATTTTTGACAACTTCGATCCTAAGCCATTTCCTTGTGTTACACACATCTTTTTGCACCTTTTTCACTCTTTTTACATAGAATTCCATCTTTGATCATTTCACTCCCAAGATTCACCTAGTTTCTGCGTTTGCATCAAAAACAACTACATACCACGTGAAATCTTTTATATGAAGTATAAAATAAGTCAAAACCATATCGTTTTATGATTGAAAATATCAAGATAATTAGTGTAATTATACACTTATCAATGACAATGCCATAAGTATGAGGATTTCTCATTATCTAATCTCGATTTCTTAACAATGTTCATATTTAGAATTTTAGTTTTAGTATCTAGAACATAAATGTCATCAACAAATATTCCACAAGCATAAAGAACATTATCGCGTTGAATTTGACAATTATTATTAGAGAATAAAATTTCAAATCCCTCTAATTCTAAACATGCAACACAAATAATATTCTTAGTGATAGCAGGAATATAATAGCAATTGTTCAAAACTAAAACTAGGCTACTAGGAAAACTAAAGCTATATGTCCCTACAGCTGTTACAGCAACCCATGCTCCATTTCCAACTCTTAGGTCCATTTCCTCTTTGCAAGTCTTCTATGTTCCGCAATCCCTATACAAAAGTATAGAAATAAGTACCACAACTAATATCCAATACCCAAGTAGACTCATATGGAACTGTAGAGAAACTCTTTATCATGAATATACATGAAGTATACGCCTCACTTGGCTTCTTCTTCACTTGTTTAGAAATCTGAACCTTGCAATCCTTCTTCTAGTGGCCGGCGTTACCACATTGGAAGAAGACATTTGTAGTTCCTTTAATTCTTTTCTTCTTCTTACCGATTTTCTTCTTGGCACTCAAATCCTTTCCAAAACATGGCCCACCCTTGGAAGGTTTTGTTTTCTCAACCAAAAGTAAAGCCTTTGGATCCTTTCAAATCTTAGGCTCTACTATTTTCAGCATGTTGACCAACTAGGGATGAATAGCATCGATCTTGTTCATATAATAATTAGTCACAAATTGTGAATAAATATCTGTTAATGAGGCAAGAATTAGTTGCACACATAATTCATGATCCATCACAAAACCCAATCGATTCAGCTTCTCTATATAACCCAATAGTTTAAGAGCATGTCGTGGTGATGAAGTGCAAGCCTACATCTTTGTTCTGAATAAGAGTTTTGATGTATCAAACCTCTCGGACCTAGCCTTCTTTTAGAAGGTCCATGCTCTCATGTTGTTTCTAAAGCTCAGAATTCATGGTTGCCAACATTATACATGATGCTTTTTCACTATTCTTGCTATGCTTCTCTTATGCCTCATGTTCATTGACATTAGTTTCAACATCAGGCTCATCAGGGAGGGGCTCATCTAAAATATAAGCTATCCTTTCAGATCTGAGGACTATCCTTACTGCCCTGAACTAATCAATAAAGTTTGAACCATCTAGTTTATTATAAAGAATTGAGCGAAGATTTATGTTCGGATTCATTGTTCAACCTAGAAATAAGATAGAATTTATTTAGACATTAGTATATGTACATGCCTTTAATATAAGGTCTTTAATTAAATACATAATTCCTACTATTTTCTCGACATTCAAATATCCCCTTCTATTTAAATTCGAGAAATTTGATCCAATCAATTTTTCTTAGTAGGTAGCATCCAAAGCCACATATCATGACCCCTGTTATAGCTAGTCAAGCCATAATAAGAAAACCATGGTTGGAACCCATCCATTTGCATCCCATGCAATTGCTAATCCATTTGAGTTCTCTTTCTCGAGATGTGCGTACTTAATTGTATGACGCCTCAAATGTGTCTCCAATCTAGCATTAGCTTCAATGATATGGATAACTAACCCATTTTGGTTAAGGCATTAACCCCATCTAGTCTCATGACCAAACACATGTTAAGGGAAGGTAATTGTACATGTGCTTACATCCATTAATAAGGTTCATATGACTGGAAGACAATCTACATCCTTAATATTATTGTAGGGATTTTATTTGTGCCGCTGGTCTCGCCCTAGTTTAGGACTTATATGATGGATATGATTATGATAATAATAATAATTACGGGCTATTATAAATTATTAACTCTAAGGGAACATGCTCAAGACTGGTACATCATAATCATTTCATTATGCCAAGACTCCACATAGCATGCAAAACAAACAAGGTCCATGTTTATGTTCTTGCACCTATGTCTAAGTTTCAATTTAACAACTAAAACCACATTTGTAAAACCATATCCTGAATCTTATTCTCATACTAGAAATCAACTAAGTCACAAAAGTCCCTTGGGTACACTTGAACCTAATACTAATGGAGATTTCTAGGTAGGAGAGGCCCCCTTAAACTGAATGAGCAGCCAAGTACAATCATTGTCAAAATAACCACGAGCACTTTGATTCATTGTACCATAAACAACTATGATATAAAAATTTCATTCTTTAATTGAGTGAAGTACGGGACGACCATCAATTAAAGCATTTACACGTGTGGTAAAACATTGATAATTTATATGATAATCACCTATACTAAGTTTGAACAAAACCTTAATCTAGTCATCACATCATTTTCTATAATAGGAATTGAAATCTAAGTCATGCATAGCATACTTTAATCAATTCATAGACAATATCAATTTCAACATACTATAATCGATCATGCATAGCATAAGGCAGGCTCTAATACCATTGCTGGTTAATCAAGATAGTTATTGAACATGCAACGTTGCAAGGCGGAATTTCAAACCTAAAATTAACCTAAAAGGATCTCCTATACATGCCATGATTGATATAATCTAAGTTGAAATGTTCCATAGATAGCAATAGGATTATAAAACTTATAAGAGAAACCCTAGCATCTAAGTTTTAGAACATTACCAGTTGATGTGTGCTTCTCTCTTCAATTTAGATGCGGCGTTCCCTTAGAACAATTCAATAGAACTCCGTTAGCACAAGCCTCCAAAATAGGATAACCTCTATGATTGATCTACACGGATCTTCACCGACCAAAACCTCATCGAGCTAGAACCCGTTAGTAGATAGTAGCTGGTAGACAGCTCGAAGACCAACCCGAAAATATAAACTGAGAAGGCTCTCTTCAAAGTAGAAAGAGCCTTCTAAAGAATTCTTCGTTGCTTAGAGAAATTGGTGGAGGACCTCACACAACTCACGAGGAAAGTGATGTCAAACTCAGAGACAGGATGAGCTGAAGTGTTGAATAATGGGAGAAGGGGGGCATATATATGAGGAGAGGGGGAGTTGATACAATGTGGGGTTGCCGCGCACGCCCCACTTCTAACATCTCATGTTCATTTGGGGCCCACTCGCAATGGGAAAATTCCCTTACTCCGCTCCATGCAATTTTCCCTATTTTCTCTTTTATTAATTTGGTCTAACCAATTAATAATTAATCTGGCAATTTCGACATCCTCAATATTCTCAGCACAGGCCCAGTATATAGGTTCTTTACTTAGTCTGGTAAAGACCCAAAGTGTGTGACCTCACAGGATCCCGAAGTATAGAGCCGCTAGAGGTTAACCTAAACTTGGCTTCCCATCCGGGAACCTTTAGGCTCAGTGTTCTAGACCGATATGGAACCCAAAAACTCTAGATTATCAAATGGGATTCTAACAAAGGTGTATGATCCCTAGATACTTAGAATGTCACGTGCCTATGACTTGATCTGATTCTGCAGTAGTAACCAATACAATACACTCCTTCCATCAGGTTAAGTACCATATAGTTTATTGAGCTCGAATTAAGTGTTAGCTCATGTAATAGCCATAGCTATCCTAGAATTAGACTTTTTCATAAAGAACACCACTCACTATAATGTATGAAGATTGACTAAAAACCCATTTTACTAATCTTATACTCTGATAAGAGGTTTAAAAGTGTGTCTCTTAAACAAGGGGCCCTAAGGTACATCTTCCATTATATCACTATATCAGGAGCGATGGATCCCATCTTGACTACTCGGCTTACCAACATGTGATTATCACTATACCCGTAGTTACCCATATCCTCCTAATCACCGGGGTATGAATAAGTATGACCCAAAGTATAGCAACTCCTACACAAGGTAACCAGTATCTCAAGTTTGAGGATACTTGTACTGCTACTACAATAAGACATGACACCAACACATGAATATAGTTATTTCTGAGTGTCTATCTTATAGTGGTCTCCAACGTATTACCCGAATACATTCATGTATTAACTCAAGGTACCACCTTTAGCTCATGAGATCGGTTACTTGGATCTAATCCAAGGAGGAAGCCTACACATGCTAGTCTGTTCGCTTCATTGATGTCCAGTCTCAATGAAACTATGACTAGGGATATTTAGACTATTCATAGTAACACATATGTGTAGTTCTCACACCACATAGCTCCCACTATTTCCTTGCACTTTTACCCTATGAAGTAGTCATGGACTTTGTCTTATCAATGCGCATATACAAAATATTATGCATATATTATACCAGCGAGATACATAAATAAATAAAAGCACTGATAAATAACAAAGAGCTTTTATTATTAATGATAATAATACGAAACCGTTTGTACATTATAACTAATTAAGATATATCGCCCTAATTACCTCTAGGGCATACATCATGTCTAATAGCATCTGCCAGTCTCATGTCGTTAACGGTATTGGCAATGCCGTTAACGGCATGGCGATGCCTTTAATGACATTGCATGATGTCATTAATGACATCGCATTTGTAGAAAATGGAAACATTTTCTGCCCAATTTTTGCCCAAAAAATCCAGATTTTTGCATGTAAATCCCCCTCATTTGGGTTCCAAATCAACCTAAATTACTTCTAATCACTAAATGACACCTAATCATGCATCAATTTCACATATAATCGTCCATATTTCATTTTAAAAAGAAATTAGGTTTTCAATCCAAAATGGGAAAAACTCGAATTTAAGGAGTTTTCAAAGTACGTAGATGATGGATGCACGTTTTGAAAGCCACGGGCACAAGGAATAGTGGGAAAACCTGAGAAATTCATCTATCTCGTAGAGGAAATACCCCTTCACCACGGAGCACAGTCTAAAGCCTTGAATATCAGGATGAGCGGGATGAGATGAGGAGGGAACGACCTTCGGATTATGGGATTTAATCTTGCACAACATTTTGCTAAGAATTGTAGAGAACAATTTAGAGAAAAGGGTGTAATGGAGGCTGTTTTTGAGTAAATGGAATGGGGGAAAAGTTAGGTTTTATTTTTTAATCTGATATAGCGATATAGTTAACGACATTGGCAATGTCATTCACGATATCACCCATGTCGTTAACGACATGGGCTTTCAGCCCAGCCCCTTTTTTTGCATTTGTTTAGCCCAAATTCATTACAATTCACTCAAATTCACTTACAACGCATCATAGCTTTATAATAAGGCTCCAAGGGCAATGGATTGACTTCTAAGGATTCATCGAATATTTTTAAAACTTGATCATGCAGCCTGAGGAAATTAATAAATACTCATATTTTAATTCCTGATTGAAGGGGCATAAATTTTTGCTTTCAACAATCTTAATCGAGGAATTAAAACATGCTTTCATAGCTTGCATTTTCTTATGAATCTTATCAACTTTTTTTGACTTCTTACAATCAACAGACCTTCTACAGTCCGCATCCTCTTTCAGACCTTTTACAGACAATTTACATCCTCTTTCAGACTTTTTTATAGTCAACAGACTTTCTATAGCCCACACCTTTTTCCAGCTTTTTACAGTTGATAAACTTTCTACAGTCCACACCCTCTTTCAGAATTTTTGCAATCAACGAATTTTCTAGTCTGCATCATTTTTCGATTTTTTACAATCAACGGACTTTCTACAGTCCTCACCTTTTTTCAACTTCTTACAGTCAACGGAGTTTTACAGTCCACATCCTTTTCCCACTTTTTATAATCAACGAACTTTCCATAGTCGGCATCCCTTTCCAACTTTCTACAGTCAACAAAATTTCTACAATCGACATCCTTTTCCAACTTTCTATAGTCAACGAACTTTCTACAATCTGCACCTTTTTCCTGACTTTTTACAATCAACGAACTTTCGACAGTCCGCATCTTTCTTCAGACTTTTTACAGTCAACGAACTTTCTACAGTCCGCACCCTTTTCCAACTTTCTACAATCAATGGACTTTCTACAGTCAGCATCCTTTTCCGACTTTCTACAGTCCGCATCCTTTTCTGACTTTCTACAGTCTGCATCCTTTTCCGACTTTGTACAATCAACGGACTTTCTACAATCTACACCTTTTTCCCAACTTTTTATAGTCAATGGACTTTCTACAGTCCGCATCTTTCTTCAAACTTTTAACAATCAACGAATTTTCTACAGTCCGCATCCTTTTCCTACTTTCTACAATCCACACCCTTTTCAAACTTTTTATAGTCAATGATCTTTATACAATCCATATCTTTCTTCAGATTTTTTTTACAGTCAATGAACTTTCTACAAGCTGGATCTTTCTTTAGATTTTTTACTTTCAACAGACTTTCTACAGTCTCCATCCTCCTTCGAACCTTTTTTGTAGTCTACATCTTGCTTCAGACTTCATAAGGCCTACACATGAGGTTTTCAACCGAAGGAATAGAAGTACATGGCTAACGTCCTTCCCCAAACAATTCCAGTGGTAGCAACAAGCCAGTAGCTAACGTTCAAGGGGTAAGCAACGCTAAATGGGAAATTTAGAAGGGGCACATAGAGACCAGTTCCCAACAACACCGCACTAGGATGAAAGCTTCTAGTCATCATGAAGTTTCCACCTTAAGTAGTATCAACCGCGACCTGTCAGGTATCATCTATAAAACTCGCTGCTCTTTCAATCATGGGAATTGATCCCTAATCAGTAGTGATCCCACGAGGGGTAGCTTGTAAGCACGGGATTTCGCTCCCTACTCGCGAGTTCGATGATGAAGCTATAATTTTTTCCCTTGTTAGTTTTCCACATTTTGCATGGTCTTGAAGTCATCTGGAGAAAGTTTACTTTGTTTCTTTGTGCCATAACCTTTCCTTAGAAAGTTTTCGTTCAAAAAGACCAAAGTTGAAGTGCCATATCATTAACGACATGGTTATGTCATTAACGACATGGCTAATATTGTTAATGATATTGCAATAGCAACAAAATCAAAATTGCACTTTCTACAATTTTTAATCAAAAAGCCAACACTTGCCCACACGCTCGGACATTTTTACTGCAAAACCACTCCCCCACACATTCCCAAGGACCTTTTACATTCATCTTCACTTGAGAACAAGTGTATAAAGGAAAAATCTAAAAGTGAAAGGATGGCCTAGCCTAGAACTAAGTTGAATTTGGATTAAATGGAGCTCTTTAAGATTACAGCTGAAGTTTTAGAGAAAGGGGGAGCTCATTTTCCTACAACAAGGGCAAGAAAGAGAGTTCAAAGTTTGAAATTTGAATTTTAAGTGTTTTTGAGTATTTTGAAGTTAAGTTGAGACTTTGAGCACATAGTTATTTATAGTTTCAGTTTGGTGAGTGTAAGTCCATGAAAAGGACATGAACTTGGGGCATTTGGGATTCATTAGGCAAGCTTGAGGTTTCATTCATCACTTAGACAAATTTGAGTTGAGTAGAGAAAGTAAACAAACTTTGAATGTAGTATTTCTTAAACAATTTTCACTAACTTCTAACTCAATAGAACTTAGTATAGGTGGTTTTGGTAAGTATTTCCACACATTTGGAATACTTACTGTTTTTTCACAAAGTTAGCTAGATTCTCATTTTTCTTCTTTACAAAGTCTAAACTTGAAGGAAAAGGATTACCACTTCCATTTTCCCTTCTTGAAGAGACTAAGATATTTTGCTAATATCGTTATGAAGTTGTGTTAGGAATCCTCGACGAAGGGAATCCAAGTTCCTGAATAATCGGCCTGACAAAATATTCACATGCTGCATTTTCACTAAATAAAAAGTGATCAAACATTTATGTGTATAAAATGAACCCTTTCTTTTATATATACCAAAGAGTTTTAAATCCCTCATTGCTTTAAATTAGAACGCTCGAGTCTCATGAAAAATCAAAGTGAACATTAATATGATTACTTGTGATGTGCAATATTATTTATGCTAACCTTTGTGGATGCAGGTAGATTAGGAGTAGATGAATGTTAGGATTTATTTTCCTTTGGGTATTGCATTTAATTTTGAAATCAATTGTAATATTAAATAGATATCGATGTATATTAGGCGATTGTATCCCTTAGATTCCAATATATCTAGGAGATTTGTATCCCCCATCCCAAAATGTAATTAATCCCCCATAGATTAGGCGCATTTACTTTCCTACATGTTTACTTTCTGTAATTTATTTATTTATTGCTTTATGCATGCGTGATAAAATAATCATAAATCGAAAATATCTAGTTAGTTTGAATATTATAAACGTGGTTTCTAACATAGTGTAATATAACTCAACTGATGACGAAGTAAGTAACTCAACTAAACTCGATTTTCTGTACTATGGAATATATTAGGCAAATAGATCTAAGATGTACCAAATTTTCCATGAAGAGCTAATCCGGGTGGTGACTCTATAACATAATTTAGAAATTTAGGTCTCGGACTATAAAACTTGAAATCCATTTTCTATCACGCTTTCAAACAAAATCTTCTTTTTTTGAAAACCCCACGCCTCAACTCACGGGGCCGGTGCCTCACAACGACCGCGCATTTCAAACGTCGTCTGCTCACACCTTCCTAAGGTATTGGTTCTTCTATTTAGTCGTTGGATGTCATTTAGAGTCTAGGATGGTTCCATTTTCAAGATCGCCTCGATTTTTTCTAGATTCATCTCAATCCCCTTTGTGAGATCATGAATCCTAGAAATTTTCAACAGTTGCAAGAAATAGTTCATGACAGCATATCGCATAGTCGACGAACCAAAAATAGACCTATTTAAACAACCACATTATCACGTGATGGTAAATGTACGGATATTATACTCATCTTAAAAGAGTGTGTCAGAACGATGCAAAAGCGGAGCAATCCTTCAACCTTAAAAGGCTTCAAATAGTTTAAGGGAGGGACTTTTAATAACTCAGAAAATAATCCAAGATGGGAATCTCAAAAATCTCTCCTCAAGAAAGAGATTGAATTACAAATGGATTATCTTACAGATAATATCAAATACAATCTTTATCCAACGAAGACTCCCAATCTTAATCAATTTAGGAGAATTCAAAACATATATAAAAGCATTAAACCTCAAAGGTATGGAATTTGATATCTAACTCTAATCCTCTATTTCTCTATTGCCTCCTCATTTATATCCATGCTCATCACACCAATGAAGAATTAGTCATGGAACATGGTTCCACACTCTAACTCTCTTAACTGAAACTAAATTCTTTGAGCTCCTCTTGTTGAGTGTCGATGTTTCCTGCAAGACAGAAATTGTTGCTATTGGGATTAGCTGTATGACCTCCTAGCCTCTCTAATGCTTAAGTTAGATCGGAATAAAGAGAGGAGGCAAGGAATTTATAGGGTTTAGAATACGTACCTTTGAAAGGTAACCCAAGGGGTTCTTTTTTAGGCTTTGCATGACTCCTGAATAGGTCAGGAGAGGAAGTATATCCCAAATAGAACTCTTATCTAAATGGATTTTTATCTACTTAATAGGATAGAGTTTGTTTCCTGTGAGAGTCCTAATCAATGAGGTCTGCCCTTATTACAAATAATCCCTTAGGAAATAGAACCTTGGTTGGATTCTACTTCTAAGTAGGTGAGACCTCTCCAAGAAGGTAAACCGACTTGGCTTGGTAGCTGCCTAGACCTATCCCTTTGTTGAGATTAGGCATGACTTGGTCTTCTATGTTTTAATCTACCTAAATAGCTTCCGCCTGGCAAGCACACATGTGGTAATATTTAACTATGCTATCATAAGATTTTGAATAAAAATTTATTCCTTAATTAAAATTTGTTTAACAAATATTCAGATAATTAAAATTTAATAATTACATTCTTTGAAGTCTGGCATTTAATAAATTTAATACAAGTTTAAGAAGAACTTTCGTTTATTATTCATGAAATATAAAAGTTGGTGATGAAAGTTTTTTTAATACTTGGAAATGCTTTTTTTATTCTAGCTCCTACTCATATACCTCTTGCAGTTAGATGTGTCCTTCCCGGTCTTATCATGAACAGATTCTCCCTGTCTAGGGATTTTCTTCTGGGGTTAGAATACTCGTTATTTACTTGGAGCTCTTCAATCGGATAGTGTTACTATTACTTTTTGGAATTACCGTTGCACATAACTGGTGTGACATTATCTGAAGGCCCGAATCTAATAATTTTCTCATGGCCTTGGAAATCTTCGATACAATCATGGTCACATTTCAACAATAAATTTTTTTTGAAAAACCTACGGAGGAACGATGTGTCCATCCATCGGAAAAAGATTGGAATGGGTGAAAATTTCGGGGCCAGCGTCCCAACTAGGTTGATGCGTACACTTGCCTACAAAACACCCATCCATCTTTTCATTAAAAAGAATGATTCACTAAAGTGAAACGCCCAAAAATAATACAAAGTTCAAATACAAAGAATAGATGGATCAATAAAAAGATCCGACGTCGAAACAGATATGAATTTCTTCCTATTCTTAAAAAATAACCAACAATGATTAATATTTGCAACTAGTAAGTCTTCCTTTCTTCGGGTACCATTAAAAACAAACTCATTCCTCCTCTTCCAAATGCTCCAAGATATACCGAACCAAATCGCAGTTGCAAACTCTCTCTTAACAACCGGGATGAAGAAAGATCTCCATAAAATCAGAAAATCAGATGCATG
>CATIWQ010176364.1:0-16141 GCA_949673415.1 Euphorbia schlechtendalii | reverse complement strand
ACCGATCTTAAACGTTTTCGCCTTTTTCTCTTTCAAACCTTTTTCCGGGTCCCAGACCCGGTGCTTACCTTCATCTGTTTTCAAACACCCCGGTGGACCGCGCCTATGATTTCCCGCGCGCTCTCGGCCCACCGCTCCGTGTCGTCCGCTCACAGATACTATAACTGAAATTCTAAACATGAAACACTGCTAAGAAATCAAAGTCAGATAATGAGAAATCCTCATATTTATGGCATTGTTATCTAGGCCATATACATGAGACTCGCTTAACTAAGTAACAGTGGTGACTTGGGCCTAATGGAATGGGAATCCTATGGGGCATACGAACTTTTTTAAAGGGAAAGATGACTAAGAAACCTTTCAAAGGAAAGGGTCAGCATGCCACAAGTACTTTGGAAATAATACATCCCAATGTATGTGGTCCAATGAGTGTTAAGATACATGATGGTTTCGTCTACTTCATAACTTTTATCAATGATTACTCATGATATGGTTATTTGTACCTAATGAGGCACAAGTATGAAAGTTTTGAGAAATTCAAAGAATTCAGAACCAAGTAGAGAAATAGCTTGGAAAAAGTATCAAGACCCTTCGATCTGATTGCGGGGGTGAATACTTGAGCCAAGAGTTTCAAGATTATCTGAGGGATAATGGTATTTTATCTCAATTGAAACCTCCTTACACACCTCAACACAATAGAGTGTCAAAGAGGAGAAATCAAACCCTACTCGATATGGTTCGATCCATGATGAGCTAAGTAGAACTACACAGATCCTTTTGGGGTTATGCACTTGAGAGAGCAGTTTATATTCTAAATAGAGTGCCCTCACAATCAGTTGATTAAACACCATACAAAATTTGGTATGGTAAGAAACCAACTCTTTCTAACCTAAGAGTTTGGAGATGTCATGCTTATGTAAAGAGGACAAGTTCACATAAGCTAGGTGCTAAGTCTAACAGGTGTCTGTTTGTTGGTCACCCTAAGGAGACTAAGGGTTATACCTTTTATGATCCCAAGGAATAAAATGTACTTATTTTTAGAAATTCTTAATTCCTCGAGAAGGAGCATATACTTGTGAAAGTTAGTGGGAGCAATCTTGAGCTAGGCACTCAAGAGGATCAAATAGAAAATCAACTGATTGTTCCTACACCTGTTATATAAGAAAGTGTAAGCACGGAATAGCTTATTATAACACAGACATTGCGTATGTCACGTAGGGCTCCAATCGCTCCCGAGCAATGTAGTTATTTCATCACTAATGATAAGCAAATCTTCCTTATGGAAGATGATGGGCCCAAGACTTACAAGGTGGAAATGTAAGGCTCAGAGTTTGACAAATGGTTTACAGTCATGATGTTTGAGATGAACTCCATGTACGAAAATCCAGTTTTGAGCTTTGTTGATGCTCCAAGTGGGATTAAGCCATTAAGATGCAATGGGTTTTCAAGAAGAAAATTGACATGGATGGTAATGTGATTACCTATAAAGCAAGGGTAGTTGCAAAAAGGTATAGTCAAAAGGAAGGCATTGACTATGATGAAACCTTTTCAACGTTAGCCATGCTAAAGTCTATTAGAATACTCCTACCATTACTTCTCATAATTATTATGAGATCTGGCAGATAGATGTGAAAACAACGTTCTTTAATGGGAACTTGGATAGGGATGTATAAATGATTCAACTGAAAGTTTTACATCCTAGGATGGCTTGATGGTATGTAAGTTGCAAAGGTCCATTTATGGACTTAAGCAAGCATCAAGAAGTTAGAATATTAGGTTTGACGGGATAATTCGAGAATTTAGTTTTTTTGCCAAAAGCTAATGAACCCTGTATATATAAGAAGGCTAATGGGAGTGCGATCATTTTCCTTATATTATATGTCGATGATATATTATTGATTGGAAACAATGTTCCTTTTCTTCAAATAGTAAAGTGATGGTTGTCAAACAAGTTCTCCATCAAAGACCTTGGAGAAGCAGCTTTTATACTAGGTATAAAAATTTACAATGATAGATCCAAAAGGCTGCTAGATCTTTCTCAAAGTATGTATATTTACAAGGTTTTGGCTAGATTTAAGTTTGAGTAGTTAAGAAAGGGTTATCTCACAATGTCTCATAAGATTAACCTTTTTAAATCTGAATGTCCGAGAACACAAGAAGAGAGATTGAAGAGTGGAATACCCTATGCTTCAGCGATAGGATCCATTATGTATACTATGGTATGGACTCGGCCTGACATCTAACATGCGTTTAGCATCACGAGTAGATTTCAATCTAATCTAGGTGAGAAGCACTAGATAGCCATTAAAACTATCCTTAAGTACTTACGTAGGACAAAGGATATGTTTTTGGCATATAGAGAAGGTGATCTCTTTGTGAAGGGATACGCTGACATGAGTTTTCAATTTGATAAGGGCAATTACAAGTCCCAGTCAGGTTATGTGTTTGTGTTAAATGGAGGGGTAGTTGTTTGGAAATGTTTCAAATAGATACGACTACCGATTCAATCACTGAATCTGAGTATATAGGTTCTTCTGAAGTAGCTACGCAAGCAATCTGGCTAAAGGGATTTATTGGTGATCTCGGTGTGGTATCCAACATTGTAAATCCCATAGTGGTTTATTACGATAACGATGGGGATATTGCTCAGGCAAAGGAACCATGGTCTGCTCAAAGAAATGGATATGTACTCAAAAAATTCCATCTCATTCAGGAGATAATAGTTAGAAAGGATATAAGCTTAGAATATAACCCTACGGATCAAAATCTTGCAGATGGGTTGATGAGCCTTTGAATTAAGGTTAAGCATGACCAACATGTTAACGAGTATGGCATGAAGTACATGGGAAATTGGCTCTAGTGGAAGTGGGAGATTGTTAGACATTATGTATGCCCTAGAGGCAATCAAGGAGATATATCTTTATTAGTTATAATGTACAAACAGTTTTCAGATTATTGTTATCAATAATAAAGGAATCTTTATTATTTATTAATGTTTATTTAAATTATGTATCTTGTTAGTATCATATATATGTGTTATTATATATATGTGCATAATAAGACAAAGTCCATGACTACTTAACATCATGAAAATGCAAGGACATAGTGGAAGCTATGTGGTGTGAGAACTGTACATGCGTTTTACTATGAATAGTCTAAATATCCCTAGGCATAGTTTCATTGAGACTGAACATCAATGAAGCTACAAAATAGCATGTGTAGGCTTACTCCACGGATTAGATCCAAGTAGCCGATCTCACTAGTTGAAGGTGGTAACTTGAGTTAACACATGAATGTATTCAGGTAATATATTAGAGACCGCTATAAGATAAACATTCGAAAATAACTATATCCATGTGCTGGTGTGATATCTTATAGCAGTAGTAGTACAAGTATCCTCAAACCTGAGATATTGGTTACCTTGTGTAGGAGTTGCTATACTTTGGGTCATACTTATTCATACCCTGGCAATCATGATGATACAGGTGATTACAGGTATAGTGATGACCACTCATTGGTAAGCTGAATAATCAAGATGGGATCCATCGCCTGTGATATTGTGATATAATGGAAGTTGTACCTTAAAGCCTCTTGTTGAAGAGACACATTCATAAACCTCTTATTAGAGTATAAGATTGATAGAGCGAGGTTTCATCAATCTTGATACATTATGGTGAGTGGTATTCTTCGTGAACAAGTCAAATTCCAGGATAGCTACGGCTATTACATCAGCTGACACTTAATCCAAGCTTAAAAAACTAGATGGTACTTAACCTGATGGAAGGAGTATATTATATTAGTTACTATTGCAGAATCAGATCAAGTCACAAGCACGTGACATTCCAAGTATCAGGGGATCATACGCCTTTTCTACAAAGCCCATTTGATAATCTAGAGTTATCGTGTTCCATATCGATCTAGAACACAGAGCCTAAAGGATACCGGATGGGAAGCCAAGTTTAGGTTAACCTCTAGTGGCTCTATACTTCAAGATCCTATGAGGTCACACACTTTGGGTCCTCACTGGACTAAGTAAAGAACTTATAAACTTTATTTATGCCGAGAATATTAAGAATGTCAAAATTGTTGGATGAATTATTAATTAGTTAGACCAAATAATAATTAAAAGTTTAAGGTAAGGGGTTTTGGAAAAATAGCACGAGGGTGCGCAACGGAAATTTTTCTTGTTGCAAGTGGCCCCGCGAACACAGGATGTTCTCGGGTTGGGGCTTGCGAGGCTGCCCCATGAGCATTTTTGCTCACAGGACACAAGCATGCACTAGCTCATGGGCCATCTCATGTTAGTGGGCAGCAAGCCCACAAGCGCTGTTGGGTAGAGCTTGGGCCTGTTATGGTAGCCCAACTGCAGCCCACAAGCCAGGTATGCAGGAGAAGTTAAGCCCATTAGGGCTTCCCTTGTGGCAACCGCACAGCCTGCATATGCGGGCTGTGCACGCGACAACCCGCGTGTGGGATGGGAATATTCCAATCCCACATTGCAAATTGAGGGGAGCATTTTTTCTCCCTCACATTATAAATAATGTTCCACCCCCTCCTTTCTACTTACATTATAACAGTCTCCTTCTAAGTTTTGACATCTTTTCTCTGATTTTCTCCTTCGTGGTAAGAATTCTTTTGAATGATCATTCATATTTTGAAGAGAGCCTTCTAAGTTATATTTTCAGTTTGGTCTTCGAGTGATCCAACAACTGTTGTCTACCAATGATTTCTTTCTCAACGGGAGGTTTTGGCCGGTGAAGATCTATGTAGACCAATTATAGAGGTTTTCCTATTTTGGAGGATAGTTTTAAGGGAGAGTTGTCTATTTACTCTAATTGAGTGCCGCACTAAAGGAAGGCATGCATCAACTAGTAATTCTCTTTACTTAGATACTTGGTTTCTTTTATTATGTTTTATAAACCTATGAGTATCTATGAAATGTTTCAACTTAGATTATATCAATCATGGCATGTTAAAAGTTCCTTTAGTGTTAATTTTATGTTTTCAAATTCCACCTTACAAGTTTGCATGTTCAATTACTGTCTTAATTAACTAGCATCCCGATAGCTCAGATTTCACTCATAGAAGATTCATATATGCTGACTATGTTAGAGATAAGCTTGACAAGAAAAGCACCACAGGAGGATGCCATTTCCTTGGCGAATTTGTGTCATGATATAACAAGAAGCAAACTTTTGTTACACTGAGTAGATGGTGGCAGGAATTTGTGTAGCACAACTGCTATGGATTAAGTAGTAACTAGAGGATTATGGTATAAAGTTAAACTGCCTTAAAGTTATGTGTGATAATAAAAGCACAATTGACCTATCCAAGAATCCAATTCAACATGTCAAGATGAAGCATATCAATATAAGACATCACTTCATAAGGGATCATGTGCTAAGGGGACATGTCAAACTTGAGTATGTTCCTTCAGAAGAATAGTGAGCTCACATATTCACCAAACCATTAGCCAAGGAGCAATTCAATTTTCTAAGGCAACTTATTGGAATAGTGAACCCCATATGAAGAAAGTTCAAGAAATTCGGCTAAGTGTTGAAAATCAAGTCCTTACTCAGCTGAACAAGGTAACAAGTATTTAACACCGTTTACAATTTAAAGTAACGTTGTGAGATTCAGTTTTGCAATTAAAACTCAAAATTAACTTTATCCAAAGGGTGTGTTTGAACTAGAACCGTTTAAAACAAAACTCACCGTTTTACTATATTGGTTAAATCATTATTAATCTCAGTGTTCATTTTAATCTTGTGTTTTGCGAGCTCCTCATAACACTGCAAGTTGAAAGAGCCTATAAAAGCGGCAATATGCTGGAGAGAGAAGGTAACCTGCAATTTTGAAATCTCAAGCTTTCTTACAAAAATTCTTAAATTTATCTCATCTTTCAATCTCTCTCTCTCCCTCTCAACTGAAAATGGCGAACACAAGAAAAATCCTCAAGCTTCAAGGAGTCTTAAAGATGAACATGTATGTGCATATCGACGGCTCCATGGAGAAGATTGTTTTCCCCCATGGAACCATCTTCAGAAAGGTTGATTGGCCAGAGGATCAAGACTTTGGACTAGTCTATGAAGTTGATTATGAGGGGCTACTATTGAATAAATTCATGCATAAGGTCATCAAGCAACAGAATTGAAGCCAATATGTTGCTAGAAGGACCAACCATTAAAATTCTAATCAAGGGCTTCTACCAAAATCTCTACACCATCGAAGGCTACAACAATGTCCTTCTGGCAGAATTCAACAACACTTCGTACTTAATTTGTGCAGAGCTGGTGGCAAGTCTCCTCAAAATGCCATTAAAGGGTACAAATTTGTGAAGAACTAGAGATGAAGAACAAGTCGTTATCCCACAAGATTAGACACTCCTTGCTGATTATGGATATGGATAGATTATCTACTTCAGGGATGAGCTGGGAAGCTAGGGCTTGTCAAGGGCTGCTAATGAAGATGATCCTACCCAAAATAGGATCTTTGACCCGTTGCACATACGTCGAGAGGTGCATGGTCTACCATATGGTAGATGCAAGAAACTTAACTAGCCAGTGATGATTCTTCATCACTTGACCGAAGTTACTACCATCTACCAATACAGTTATTTGATCACCGCCCTTATGAAGGTTGTGCAACTAGATCTGTCTTCATTCATTGATGGACCTGAGAAACAGTGATTCTAGTGAAGAAGACTCTTGATATGCCTCACTTCAGCAGGAAGAGAAATGAGCAGGTTCATACCCGCTACACTAAGGCCCAAGACCTAAAGTTGAAGAAGGCCAAAGTGGAGCCCATAGTGTTCCTAAAAAATGTGCTCAAGGAGGATGAGGACACTTTTGTGGTTAATTTTGAAGGGTCTAGTGAAGAGAATAGTGAAGATATTCTTTGATTGCTCACCTGGAGCAAATTCCAACAGCCGTTGCTACCTCATCTTCTCCAAAGGCAAACATTGTATCTCAAAGGGCTAGCTAGCCTAGTAAAATCAAGGGTGGGAAATACACCTACCCATTCTCAAACCAGGTCAAGAAATAAGATGAAGCTTAAAACTCATGCTCTAAAGGAAGCTGAGGCGAAACAAAATGCTCAACATGAAGAAGATGCTAGAGAACAAGAGGAAAACCTACACCAAAAGAAGTGCAAGCTAGAGGCAGTTGAAGATGAAGATGACATGAGACAGGGGAGCTCTAAGAAAGACAAAGAGAACTCTAAAATAATTAACTCTTATACTACTGCTAATGTAGAGGAAGTTCTTTCCAAACCAAAGGGCACTTAGCGCAAGAGTTCTGCCACTACTCGCCTAACAAAGAAATATGTCCAAGTGGTGAGTAGTGATGAGGATGCTGATGAAGTGGAGATCATCAATCAAGAAGAACCTGCTCTTTTTGAATCTAGCATCCTAAGCCCAATTCACACTCAGGTTGAGTCACTTCTAACTCAAGCTGAGTTACCTGAGGCTGACCCATCCTTGGGTTAATCAGCTAACCCTTAGTTACCTATAAATCCTACCGCTATTTCTTCTGTAAATTCTACACTTTCTTCTCCTATAAATCTTGAAATCCCTCTTCTTGTAAATTTCTAAATTCCTTCTCCTTTTGTAAATTCTCCTACTCATATACCTGAAACTATAAATTCCCCAATTTATACTCCTTCTTCTCCAAACCATTCCCAACAAACTACCACCCATTCTTCACCTCCTCCAAATGCTCAAACAACTCTCAATCCTTCCCCTATAAAATCTAAACAAACCCCCACTTCTTCAAATGTACAAAATATCTTTGAACCTACCCTTTCTTCAATACAATCCTTTACCCCTCTAATCCCTCTGATTAGAGAAGTTCTTAAAGCTAAGAACTTCGCTCGGTAAGAAAATGTTTATCAGGTGGTTTCTAAGGTAAATTTTATAACCAATGAAGCAACTCCCTCTAGCAGCAAGCTAGTCCAAGAGGATTTGGTTAATTAAGCCATCTTGGTTCAAATTAAGGAGTTGGCAAGAAAGAAATTCTCAACTTTCAAAACTGATGTTGAGTTGGATGGAGTAGTAAGCCCCGTGCTATGTCTCAAGAATTGACAGACTTGTTCGCTAGATCCAAGGCTAAGCTACTAGAGTTTGATGTGCCCTTAAGTATTTCCTTTGAATTGGTTTACTTTTTAGAATTTGAGAAGAGTTAAGGAAGCTTAAACGGCATCTACAACCATCTAGCAAGGAAAAAGCCTTGTGGATAAGATGGAGCTGGTTTTAACAAGACTTTCTGACTCTGTAGCTTAGCCCAATGTAGTTGTCTCCTCTTTCCCCATGTCTACTATTATTGCTAACGTCGTAGTAGGAAATATGAAGGGTGGTATAGATGCTACTGCAGAGTAGCTGAGTAGCTTGAATGCTACACTAGAAATTCAAGTTAAGTAGTTTCGTAAGTTTGGCGAAGAACTGGCCAAAATAAAGAGGAACACTAACTCCAAAATAAGCGATTTATACTTGGAAATCATTGTAACTAAGGATCTTGGACACATCATGTGCAAGATGATGGAGAGTATGTCCAGGCTTATGGTCAGCTATGATAAGAAATTTGATAGAGTCATTAAGACCATTGATAAGATTGCGAAGAAAGTGGAGAGACCAATGGTTAACCTAGATGTGCTTGAAGAGAAGTTTGACTCAACCTGCAAGATCATCAATGATAATACTGATAACTCAATCAAGAACATGAAGAAAGCTCTCCTTGAAGCGATGGGAAAACTATTTCCTGAGTGATAAGTGTATAATTACACTTATTATCTTGATATTTTTAATCATAAAATGATAAAGTTTAAAGTCATTTTATACTTCATATAAAAGATTTCACGTGGTATGTAGTTATTTTTATACAAGTACAAAAACTAGGTAAATCTTGGGAGTGAAATGATCAAAGATGGAATTCTATGTAAAAAGAGTGAAAAAGGTGTAAAAAGATGCGTGGAACAAAAGGAATTGGCTTAGGATCGAAGTTTGCAAAGATCGGTAAAGTTGTAAAGAAGAATCATGAAGAAAAGCACATGTCACGATCGTGACACCCATTCATGGTCGCGACTTGTCATTCTTCACAAATAGAAAGTTACAAACTAATGTTCATGATTGCGACATGTATATCGCGCTCGCGACTTGTGACAGTTTATGGTCAACTCTTCTCAACTACCAACCACCGGAAAAAAATAATCAATCGCCATCAACTATCAGATGAAAAGACACCTTTTGGAAGCAATCCAATCATGAAAAGGTGCCTTTCCATTGAAGATGAGGATAAAACTTTGCATCCAATCATAATGAAGTGATGCAAATCTTCGCCAATGGACACGACTCTTCGGTTGGATAGACGTAACCCTTCGCACTCTATAAATAGAGTCCCAAACCCAACCATTTTCGAGATAGAGGGAATATGCATGGGTAAAGAATAGTAGCAGGGCATAACGTGTATAGAGAGTGAAAGAAACAGATTTGGCTATGTTCAAAGTGTTAGTGAGAAAAATGTATAAGTGATTCGATTCTTGTTTCAATCACTAGATATCTTCACATATTCGAGCGATTGTTGTATGAGTGTGATTGAAAAGAATTTATCAATAAAATTTTCTGTTCTTCAACATTCATTTATTCGATATTCACAAAGAATAGCATCCTAGCGGAGGTTCTTTATTAGTCGAGATTGAATTCAAAGTAGACGCAGGAATTACGGGAATTGACGACTCCCATTTAAAGAGTGGATACGGTTTGAACACTTTAGCTTTCACTTACATACTGTGAGCGGGCGATATGGAGCGGTGGGCAGAGAGCGCGGGAGATCATAGGCGCGGTCCACCGGGGTGTTTTGAAAAAGAAGAAGAAAAAGCATCAGATTTGGGACCCGGGAGAAAAAGGTTTGAAAGAGAAAAAGGTGAAAACATTTTAGATCGGTTCAAACCCGAATCCGCCGTCTCTCAGTGTGGAGTCGCCACCTGGATTAGCTCTTTCTAGGAATTATAGTCCTGTGAGGCTTAACGTCCGGGGGATGGCCCACCAAGACAAAGAGATTCGGGTCTGGGATAAGTTGCTTATTTCTTAAGCGATCACAATATATTACATCTACAGAAAATAGTTTTCTTTTAATTATGCATATTCGCACTTAGGTTGTTTTTGGAGTTTATATGCATGATTCACGTATTGCGAAGTAATAAATCATTCACAAAGCGGAAAAATAAACCATCCACAAAACCATAAGTAAATGCGGAAAATAAAGGCGGAAAATAAAATTACAAGGCTTCCAAAATTCGGGGGATACAACCGCCCGCTACCCTATTAATTACATTTTCCGCAAAAAAATACAATACCCGAAGGAAAATGTAAAAGCCAAAACATAAATCTAACCTGTATCCACAAAGGTTAGCACAGGGGATATATCACGTATGTTCGATTTGATTTTGCGAGGCCCGTGTGGCCTAATTAAAACATCGGCGATTTTAAAGTTATTAATTTAAATAAAACCGTTCGTTTTATTCGCACATTGGTTGGTCAATTTTATTAGTGAAAATGACCGCGTGGAAAATGGTGAGGTCTGTTATCCGGGAATATATTTTATTCCCTTCGTGGGGGTATTCTAATAAGAAAATTAAAAAGAAATAAAAGAAGAAGGAGAATTACAACATTATTTACAATAAAAATAATTCATAGGCCAAAAATAAAAACTAAAAAGAAAAGACGATGAACATGGAATTTGCAGCTCTAGGAACTCAGAGGCTTTATCCTTTTGGCGTGAATCCACTTCGACGTGTTCGTTCGATCCTCGGGAGCGTTCCTCGATCGTTTTTGTAGTTTAGGTGATTTAATGTGAAAAGTTTGATGTAAAAGTCCAAAAATCTTCGTTTAATTCTTGGAGTTTTGGTGTAATTTAATTGGAAAAAAGAATTGGTTATTTAGAAAATAAAGTGTTTATTTATCCAAAAGATAATCAGACTCGGGTTCTAAATTGGTTTTAGACCCGAGAATATCTGAGGATTTAAGAAGAAATTTGATGAAGAAATTCGGGATCCAAAAGTGTTTTTGATCTGAGAAAAAGTTAGAAGAAAGTGAGGAATATTGTTTTTATTTTTTGTTATGAAAGAGAGGATTTTTCTCTGTGAATTTTCGGGGCCCCGTGTACTGAAAATCACCCGACTATTTATAGAAAAAAGAAGTCCTAAAAAAACCAAAACATAGAGCCTCGCCGGCGAGGGGTCTCACGCGTGAGGCTGCCTCCGCGTGAGGCTCCCTCGCGTGGCCTCGAGTAGCCTTGCACGAGGCTTCCTCCCGCGGCCTCGCGTGACGTCGCAAGGCCTTGCGCAAGGCTCCCTCACGCAGCCTCGCGCAGCCTGCCCGAGGGTCGCTCGTGAAGCATTGCATGGCCTGCACGAGGGTCCCTCGCGAGGCCTCGTGTGAGGCAGCCTTGCGCGGTCTTGCGCGAGGCTCCCTCGTGTGGCCTCGCGCGGCCTTGCACGAGGCTCCCTCGCGTAGCCTCTCTCTCGGGATTACGTTTCCTTCATTTTTTTTATTTTATTTTATTGATATATATATATATTTTTTTTTTTTCTTTTTTGTATTTTTTTAGTTAAATAATTTAAAACGTCCGAGGAGGATTCCCATTTGAAGATCGTCGGATGGTCGAAAATCTTGTGATTCGAGGATAAATTTCCCGAAAAGCCGTCATCATTGAACGCATGAGCTGGTACAAAATCCCGTGCTCACAACTACCCCTCGTGTGATAATTGTTGGTTGTATAACCAGTATTATCACATGAAAAGAGCGGAGGGATTGAGAATATTCCTGACTGGTGCAGCTAGCGACTTCTTATTCGAAATTGGTGATGACATAGGCCTTCCTTTCTGGCACTGTGTCTTCATCGGGTTGTTCGTCTCCTTCTTCAGAATCCCTTAGGTGTTTGATGCCCCTTGTGGGCGGGTCGACCGTTTCTTTCTACTGCGTCCCTGTTGTGGTCGGCAACTGTTTCATTCTTCGATTGAGACTGTTTCATTCTTCAGTCACTGAGATAACCGTTTCCTTCTTCGGTTGTGTTTTAACATGCTTCCTGTAGCAAATCAGAGAAAAGGATAATGTTAATACGTTTTTATGATGAATGTTTTAATTGTTTGATTGAGTTTATGTGAAGCAACAATTTTTTCCCCTTCAATCAAAAATTAAAACATGAGGAATAAATAAGTTTAATAGAAATTCGAGGATATCCAGAGAACCGCTCCGTTGTAGGAGGCTTTTGTTGCAATGTTGACTTTAGGCTTGAGTGGGCCACCGTCTTGCTCGTAGGTTCCTCATGTGGAGGTGGAGGCATCTTCTTTACCTATAAATAACATGATGCGAATGTTATGTATGCATGTTTTTATGTATAAACAATATTTATCATATGATGTATGTTCGTCTATTGTAGGCGTCGTGGGCTTCATTCAGTGAAGAGCCTTGTCTTGTGCTGGTGCATGGTTGCCCTTATGACTTATCTTGTTAGGGATTCCATGGACGACTCCCTCAAAGCGACGACCATGGGTTCGTTGAATCAGATTCAAGTTCATAGCTTAGATCTGATTTGAGGAAAGTCCGAATGAATCATCGATCCTGCGTTGTGTTGATATGATCGCTTGGAGGCCATTTATCTGAAGTGTTGAAGGTATTTGATATTTCATACCGTTCTGAAGAGGAGATGATGAATTTGATATTTCTTTGGTTCTAAGTTTTGCATAGATTGCCCTTGCGGGTTTTCAATCTATCGAACCTTGTCTTAATTTTTGCGTAGACCACCCTTTCAGGTTTTCAATCCAACAGACTTATTTTTTCTCTTTTCTTTTTTTTATGTTTACTTGCGGCATTCTACCATTGGCATGCAAGCAATCAAAATAAACATATGCATAAAGATTCAACAAAAATGACAATTCATTATTGAACTTAACAGGGGTATAAATGTTTCAAATGATTTGACTCCTACCATCAATTAGCCTTTTCAGGTTTTCTAACTAATGTTGTTCTCTCGATGTCATAAGTTTTGCCTGAGCCACCCTTTTCGGGTTTTCAACTCAGCGGACTACTCTTTTTGTGGGTTGAAAAGAAACCTTAATTTTTGCTCAACTAACCGAGTGTTAATTGATAGGCTGAATACAAATTTATTCTCTTTTTTTGTATTGCTTTTTAGAGATTTATTTCTTTCACCTATGCGTGATAGTAATTGTGTAAGACTTGGTGGGTTTGGTAGATCAGCTGTCGTCTATGTCCATGACTTCAGTTGTTATCTCGTTTAGCATTACTGGTCGATTGGTTGGCGCTCACGTCGCTTTACTGGCTTGAGGCGTATATGATGATGAGTCTTGATCATTGGCGTTTCCTCTGATGGTGCGATGATTGCCCCAAAAATAGTAGCGAGTCGTGTGAAGAAGTTGTTGACGTGTTCAACAATTTGGCTCCTTTTTATCTTTAGTATTGACCTTTGTATGATCCTTTGCTTGATTGTGACATTGCGTTGGTTGTTCGACAAATGGTGGTGGTGGAGTTGTTGACGTGTTCAATGATCTGCCCCCTTCTTTGTGATGTTGCATCAATTTTTTTTTTGGTCCCAACTTGCTTGGTCGACATTTTTGGCCTTATTCTAGCTTCGATCCTTTTGATCTTTGCATGTTTCATTGTTTTGATTGAGTCGGTGTACGTTTCATGCTTAGAGATCTTTCCATTGATCTTTCATCATTTTATGCTGAGGCTTTGATCTTTGCATGCTTCATCCTGAATCAGTGGATGTTTCGTGCTTGGATATCTTTCTCTTTATTTTTCATCATTTGATGATGAGGCAATTGCTATCACGCATTTTCTAAGTATATGTATTTATCTCTCACTTTCTCTCAAGAGTCAAATCATTTGAATTTTTGGGGAATCCATTTATACCAAAATTAATTTCATGAAATGATGTGTCACGTGTGCTAAAAACAATATGTATATGTTTATGAGAATGCGTGATGTCATTAATCAAATATCAAGCAAATAAACAAAGTTCAATTTATTCAAGATTCAAATGCCACGTGGGTAAAGTAGCTGAAAGCTAGTTATTACATAATTATCTATCCTGCATGCTAATTCCCCCCATAGGTGTCCATGGACTCGAAGTGCTCCATCCTCTCTGCCTTCTCAAACACTTCTTGATAGCTAGAGAAGCTATCATATCTGAATTTATTCCTGTATGGCGGTAGTGCGCCATCCAATAGCTTTCTTATCATCTCCGGTAGGGTCAAACGAGTCTGCAGCCGAACTTGTGTAGCCATCCAACGTGTATAGTAGGATTTGAAGTTCTCACCCTGCCTTTGCCTTATAGCCTCCAGATGTTTCATTGTGGTTTTCATCTAAGAGTTGAAACCATAATGCTCCAGCATAGCTTGAGCGAGGCTATTCCAATTGGTAGCTATGTGCAGCGGAAGGTGGCAGTACCATTTGTTGACCGGGTGGCCCAAGGTGACGACGAAGAGCTTAGCCATCATTCGGTCGCTGACCCTCAATGCTCTCATCACCGTTTGATAATGCGTTAAGTGAGCTCGTGGGTCACCAGATCCTACTTACTTCTCAAACTGCAGTATTGCGAAGTTTGGGGGCAAGCTATCTTCTTCTCCCATCATCTGTTGCGTAGGGTATGTGTTCCTTAAGTGGCCACCGTGAATGGCCAAGAACTGTTGCCATAACTCCGCCATTCCTGGTTGTTGAAGGATGGTGTCTCCTGTACTTGGATAAGAGCCATACTGCCCCTAGGGATATGCCACAAAGTGGGGCAGTTGAGGTGCCTGGAACTGTGAGGTGATAGACGTTCTCCAGTTGGGAATAGGATGTTGGGTCACTCCTTGGTAGGAAGACCCCGGTGCGAATGCTGGCTGGACAGGCTGCCCTTGGAAGAATTGGTTACCAAATTGCTGCTGGAAAGGATTGGAAAAGTTAAATCCTGGTAGACTAATTGGAGCCTGGTTCAGTTGACTTTGTCCTGCCCCAAACTGACAAAAGGTAGTTGGGGGTACCATGTGTGAGGTGGGAGGTCCCCTTGTTGGATTGACGTTGTTGAGGGTGACCTCTAGGCTGGACAATGTATTCTGGGTCCTCCCGAGGTGTTGGCGAATGAGCGTAGCTAGCTGTTCGCTGTTGGCAAAGGCTGTCAGGGCAGTTGCAATCTCGGCGCTCACCGATGACTACTAAGAATTTTGTCCTGTTAGGATGGGGTGATCTTCCCTTGCACCTTCTCCTTGTGGACTGGCCATAATAGTGCGCTGAGCTGAATCTGAGTCTGAAACCCGAGTCATCACTTGAGTCAGTGTACGGAACCCCCTCCAGATTGGCCATAATTGGGGAAACACGGACCAGGCAGCGACCAGACCTCTTCCAAGCCCCTTTGATACATGAGCAGAATATTAGACCGTGTATGTATAATATGATCCATGATGTGGGTAATGCATGAGATTTTTAATGTTATGGCTGCATTCACAAGGGGTTAGCATGCCATGATGTCAAATAACATGTATGTCAATCCATTTGAAACAAACAAGTTAGTCATTAGGTAAAAATGAAAACATGCGGGGAAGAAAATCCAACAACGGGGGTTGGATTTGAAATGTGATGTAAGTGAGGTGACTAAGTTACCTACGTGGTAACAGGTCAATGGTTTGAGGTTTCGTGAAATGAAGATAACTACCGTATGTGGCTATCTAAGGAATGATTTGCCTAATTAGGGCGGAGTTTCGGATACCTATGTGGTCATCACTATTTGAGGGTATGTGGTGATACGTGAATTATTGCCTAGTGTGGGCGAATGATTCGGGTATGAGGCGTATACCCTTGAAGGTAAGGTAAGTAAGTTCGCTCCATGTGGGCTTAGGTTAGGATTTCAACTTGGGAGATCCTTTAATGTGGGAAAGTGGTTTTGGGTAGGTATTTACCTCGCTTGGGCTTTTGGTGTGCCTCGGAAGGGCTATGAATTAGACATTGAGTGGATACCTAATGGGTAATGTGGTGGAAGGGTCATTACCCCTTGGGGGCCAAGTGCCGTATGTTAAGTGGACATCACGTAGTAAAAGGAAGGTATGTTTATCATGTACAGGCTAATAGCAGGATGTCAAGTGGACATCTCGC
>CATIWQ010176347.1:0-10634 GCA_949673415.1 Euphorbia schlechtendalii | reverse complement strand
TATATGTATGTATATGTATATATATGTGTGTGTATGTGTGTGTGTGTGTGTGTGTGTATATATATATATATATATATATATATATATGTGTGTGTGTGTGTGTGTGTGTGTGTGTGTGTGTGTGTGTGTGTGTGTGTGTGTATGTATATACATATACATGTATATGTATATATATATATCTATATGTATATGTACACGCATATATATGTATATATGTATATATTTTTTTTTTAAAACCCCGGAGGAATGTTGTGTCCCTCCCAAAGTAAAAAGTTTGGGGCAGGTGAAAATTGCGAGACGTATGTCCCAATTAGGTTGGTGCATACACTTGCCTACAAAACACATATCCCTCTTTTTCAATATATAAATAAATTACAAATACATGATCTCGAGCGGAGATCAAGTTCGGTTACAAAATAAAAACATGTGCGGGGAAATAAATACATCCGAAACTACGAAGCCTAAATTCTTCCTTAAATGTTTGAAAATAAACCAACATAAATAAATAAACGAACTCAAATGGTCTTCCGAACTCAAGACGCCTTCAAACACGAACTTATTCCTTCGTTTCCATAAGGTCCATGCAATTATAAACCATAGAGAAGTACCGAATTCTCTACTCGTACCTGGAGCAAAGTGAGCCCGCCACATCTCCAAGAACACATAACTCGTCAATGGCATCGTTAATTCAAATCCAAAAAGTCTAAATGCCTCGGTCCAAACCATATAACTCCCATGACAATGGAATATCGCATGATCAGAGGTTTCAACATTATCGCAAAAGGGACAATTTTCATCGCTTATTGCCTGACATGTACGATGGAATAGGAAAGATTTAATAGGAAAGATTTCGTTGGTAACCTTTCATGGAACATAAGCCAACCAAAAAATCTAACCTTAGGGATTAAATTCGCTTCCCAAATCAGCATGAAGTTCTTCCGCGGTTTCGGTGTATCCAAATAAAATCCTCTAGAGATGGTTGTTGTAGAGTATTATTTATCATCAATCCCCAAATAAAATGGTCCGATCCCTCCTGAAATTGAATAGAATTCGATTAAATTGCCCCTAATTCAGACCCACCATTTCCAGGAACTGTTCGTATGCTTTGGCTAATCCAAAATCGTAACTGGTCACGTCATTCCTGGGCTGAAATACGAAGGCTGCTCTTCCAAAATGGTCGTGACGGGGCTGTTGTGTCGAACAGATATCACATCCAATCCTAATCGAGCACGCCTTCATATTAAATAGGTGAAATAGGTCTGGAAACAATGAGCCAAGTCATTGATTTGCGGTCCAATTATCATGCCAAAAAGAGGAAAGATCGCCACTCCTAACCTCCACTAGAACCTGACAAAAAAAAAGTTCCAAAATTTGTGGTTCTTTATGCAACAAGAAATAATACCTCTCCAAACATGTAGTCTAGATGAATCAACCGAACTAAGCACAAACCACGACGTTAGACCATTACAATTTACGCAAATATCATACCAATGAGAGTCCCAACATAAGACCCGCATTTTCCAAAGCCACTTCGATAACAAACTACAATTAACAAGACTCAAGTTTCGAATGAACAACCCCCCTAATAATTTTGGCAAAGATATAGTATCCCAACATACTTTACTAATTCCTCTAGAGTTTGCATCCCCATACCATAAAAAATTCCTCATAATCTGATTTAGTTTGACATTAATCGATGAGGGAAGTTTGTTCAACGACATCATGTACATTGGCAAAGATGAAAGGACGGATTTAACTAAAACAAGTCGACCAGCGTAAGACAAAGAGTGACCCTTCCAGCTCGATAACCTATTTTGGAACTTTTCAATCAACATGTTCCAAGACGACAAGGGGACCCGATTAACACTTAGTGGGCAACCTAGGTAATTAATCGGGAATTTTTCGACCTTACATCTTAACTTTCTCGCACTAGACAGAACTAATACCTCATTCACATTAATACCTATAATCGAGCTCTTATGATAATTTATGCGCAAACCCGAAATTAGTTCAAAGCAACTTAAAATGGGAATAAAAGTAGGGATAAGAGACTCATCTATAGGTAAGAAGTATAGCGTGTCATCGACAAATTGAAGTAAAGAGACATCTTGCCATCCACCTTGAATCCCGGAAGTAAACCCTTTCGTATACTAGTGTCAAATAGTTGCTTCAGGCCCTCCATAGCTATCACGAAAATAAATGGGGAAATTGGATCCCCCTGTTTAACCCCCCTGCCCAAACTAATCGGATCAGGCAGTTCACCATTAATCAAGATAGAAGTCGACGAGTTCTCTCGTAAGCAGGACAACTACTGATTCCACCTATCACCGAAGCCTATTCGCCGCAACACTACGTCAATATATGACCATGAGATATAATCATAAGCTTTATGGAAATCCAACTTTAAGACCAGTCCCGATTGTTTCCTCCGATGAATAGAGTGAATAATTTCCGAAGCAACAAAGGAGCATTCATGAATACTTCGGCCTTTAATAAACCCGAACTGGTTCTCTGAAATCAAATCTTCCAAAAACGGTTGCAATTTGTTTACCAGGACTTTTGACACCACATTATATATTCCATGGATTAGTGCTATCGGTCTGAAATTACTCGAAAGTGAAGAACCCGGAACTTTCGGAATCAAAATAGTAAATGATGTTTTGATGGATTCTGGTAATTCAGCTAAGTTAAAAAATTAGTCAAACACTTTAAGTACTTCCACTTTCATTTCATCCCAAAAACGCCTGTAAAAGAAGAAATTAAATCCATCCAGTCCCTGTGCTTTCCCTTCACTACATGCTCTAACCGCATTTGCAATTTCAAACTCCGAAAATGAAGATTGAAGAATAGTTGCATTCGGCTCGCCTAATGTACAGAATTGCAGCTCACTTAAGTCAAATGGGACATCAATTCCACTAGAAAAGAGTTCCCTGTAAAAGTTACGGATATTGAGGACAATTGCATTAGGCTCCGAGGTGATTCACCCATCGATCTCCAGTTGATTAATTCTATTCCTTCTCCATCGTGCTAACGCCATGCGGTGAAAGAAGGCCATGTTATTGTCCCCTAACACAGTCCATGACACCCTTGATTGTTGATATCTTACCTTTTCGAGGCTACTTCGAAGAGTATTCAGCTTCGTTCTCGCCATTTGCAATTCCGAGCCAACAGTTACGTCAATTGGTCTAGCCACCGAACTAGAGGTGAGTTCAATTATTCTCTTCTCCAAGTCCTTGATACGATGATCTAGTCCTCCAAAATTCACATCGTGCCAATGTCGAATATAATTCCTCAGTCGTCCCAATTTGAAATCCAAGTCACCATTCGGATATCTCGATTTTATATCGTTCCATTTCGACTTCTAGAAAGGTAAAAAATCTGCATTATCCCACCAACAATTAAGGGATCGAAACACCTTATTTCCACCTCTTCGAGTCGCATGAGATTGAAATATAATCGGAAAGTGGTCTGATAGGGTTGTGTCCACCGTCATAAGGCTAAGTCTCGGCCAGAGATCCAAAATATCGCATTTCAACAACACTCGATCAATTCTTGAAAACGATAAACTATTGAACTAAGTATAATCTCTCCCATGCAATGGCACGTCATATAGAGCACAATCATTAATGAAATCTTAAAATTGCAACATGGAAGTAGATGTCAGCCCCTCTTGCCCCATTCTGTCACTCCTGTTCAAGATTTCATTGAAATCGCCACAAACAATTATACGATCAAGTCCGCGATCATTGGAGAGATTTGTTGCCATAATTGAAATCTTAGGGCTGCATTACACGAGCTGTATAAACATAATAAATGAATATCAATCAAACTAGAAACAACATGAAGCAAACACCACCTCTCCGCCGAATGAACCACAGTGCAATTAAGGATCCTGGATTTCCACGACACGACTAAACCTCTCGACAAGCCTTGCGCCGATATAGAGTGAAAAAAAAAATCATTGTGCCCCCAAAATTTCCGAATAATTAAATCCGAAACACCCGCCAATTTTCGTTTCAACTAGAATCAAGATTTCCAAATGCCATCTCCTAACATAAGTTCTAACAAAATTTTGTTTCATTCAATTCGTAAGTCCACCTCGACAATTCCAGCATAAAAAATTTAATGACATAAAATATATTACCAATCCTCCAAGAAACCTGAGCTCATAATCTTTCAAGAACCTCAACGATACGACCTTCATCACAATCTTTAAACAACCCGAGCTCCTCTCCAATTCGAAATACCAAAACCTCCTCCTTCTCCCTCGGGCTAGGTACCTCGCTCCAAAGAATGACCCTTTCCATCATCACTCCATTATTCTCCTTTCCGAACCCAGACAATGCAGCCTCTTCCCTGCCCTCAACCTGTTGTTCGGCCAAGACCCCTTCTTCTGTAGAAGACTTTGATTCAGCCACGTATGATGACTCCAAGCCCGATGATGAATCGTCAACTTCGCTTACGTTAGAATTTCGATCATTGCATCGCTGACATCCTACCCCTTGACGCAAATTAGTGTAATCTGTAATCTCATCAGTCCCAGTTGATATCTTGAGGTTACGGCTCAAAGTTTCCATGGGAATTGACACCAAACATGAAACTACGTCCAGCCTATCCAGTTCATCAAAGTCAAAATCAATAGCTACGATTGTCCCAAAGCGACCAACCAATTCACCTACTACCCGTTCACAAACTAATGTTGGGGGAATACCCATTAAATCCAAATACATGATGCATACGGAAGGGACAAAATCCTCGGAAATATGAACAACCGATGATACAATATGATTCATCACCATCCAATCATGATCAACAAATCTATGCATCAATTCGATAGAATTAAAGGTGACAATTACAAGTGTTCCCCCCACCGGGGCAGTAAATGAAATATCGAAACCATGTTCACAAAACAATCCAAAAATGTTTCGAATATGAGCAATGCATTTGATCGAAACAATACAAGCCTTCACTTTCCATGGGCTAGTCGGAACAAGAACCTCAGTCTGACTATTTCCACTAACTCCCTCAGTCTGACTATTTCTAGTAGCTCTCAAACTCTTCGATCCCTTCTGAACCTTTGCTGCCGAAATAGACTTCCCTTCCCCATTACCACTGGATTGCTGCTGGATATGGTTAACTGGTTTCTTAATTGCTTCCTGCTTGTCACTCACCACATCAGCGTATGATCTCTCATCACGTGGTAAATTACGAAAAATCTTAGTCTGAGCTGGCAATGCTTTCAGAGTCCTCTCTTGCGCAAAAGACTGTCTGCTTCTGAAAAACCTTGCTTTAAAAGCACGGAGTCTGATTGTACCAATCTGAACGGAGTTGAGCCGGAAAAGAACTTCATCGGTGGGAAGCGATCCTTCTACGCTAACAAACCCAAAATTGTGTTTCCTAGCGTTCCTTCTCCTAGCAACGTACACCCATCCTTGCACTCCATATTTCCCAAAAATCTTCTTCATAGTCATCGAATCATATGAATTAGGAAAGTTCTCAAATTATATCCTATTAGTTGAGTGGTCAGTCTCGGTATGGTTCGGAACGGGGTGGAAATGCCGATAGTTAGTTTCGACGAATGAGGTATGTGGCTGTTTCTTTGGTTGGCGGCTTTCATACGGTTTAGTGGTGTTTTGGGTGTGGTTGAGGTGTAAGGGAAAGGTGTGCTGTTGCTGACGGTATTTGGATGAGGTTGGGACTGGTTGTTGTTGGTGGTGATGGGTGGAGGAGGTTGCGAACGGTTGGCGGCTAGGATTAGGGATGGTGGCGGTTCTCGTGGCTAAGAGGTTTCTTTTTTTACTAGAAACAGCTTCTTTGAAGAACACAGCCAAGAAACCCAAGAAGAGTCAGCTTGGCATTTCGTCGAACAGCTGGTCTGCAAGCTTGAGTGTTGCTGTCTTTTGCAGCTTCTGCTTGAGCTTCGGCAGCCTCAGACCAAGTGGTCTATATCTTGCTTCTGAGAAGAGAGAGTGACCAAGCAGAGGTGCATGGGCTGATGCAGGGGCTGGAAGACGGTGACTGAGCAATTCTCCCCAAATTCAATCCATTTTTAATTTGAAAAAAACTGACCTGGGTTCACGAAGACGGAGGATAGTGAGGGGGAGATGCAGACGAAGGCACGCTTGGAGCTGCTCGGTTATGTGTGTGTGTATATATATGTGTATATATATACATGTAAATATAATTTACTGGATTGTTAAAGAATGCATGTAATATGTCTTGTACATTTACTATAACTTTCTTAAATTTGTCTTCATACATTCTCTATAACTTTTTATAAACGTAACTATTACATATTTTTTATATCACGTTAAGTTTTTTTGAAAGAAGTTAACAATTTGGTGGAACAATTACTAGTTAAATCCGATTAAATCTGTCACTCTGTAAAAAACTAAGTCGTTTTTACACTAATTTTTATGCCTGAGTTTTAGAAAAATGATAAAGGAAATCACAGTGGTAGGTGGGGGTTGATTGGGTTGCAATAAGGGCGGCGGAAGACGGATTATTGTTTTGTTAATTTAATATTTTTGAGTAGGATTTGAATATAAAAATATAAGTGGTACTGGTTGGTGACAAACTTTAATGAAGCTAAGCTTAAGAAGAAAGCTTGGACCGCCAATTAGGAAAAGCTTGCATATAATAAACATTATTACATTTCTGCAGTATTCAAATCAAATTGGCCAACTACAATGATTCTTCTTATATGTTCAATCGTCACAGAAAAGTAAAGTAATTCATCAGATGGCAAATTCAACCGCCTCTCCTAAGTCTGTTCTGCTATTATGCGGCGATTACATGGAAGATTCTGAGGTCAATTCATTGTCTTATTGCTGTTACTTCAGTCATATACTTAACTCTGCTATGTTTTTTGTTCTTACAGGCCATGGTTCCTTTCCAAGCTTTGCTGGCCTATGGACTCACTGTGGATGCCGTCTGCCCCGGTAAAAAAGCCGGTCACTTTTGCCCTACTTCAATTCACATATCTTCACCTCATCAGGTTCGTATCGGCTGGCCTATATCTAAACATCATAGACCATAATCACAATGATCATTTTAGTTATAATTTAGGCCATGTTCTGTTAAACTTACGTGATTTTAGCGAAAATTGAATTGAACTAATCTGAAATAAAATGAATTTAATTAAGTCCAATATAACAAGGCCCTAAATGAAAGTCATTCCAAATTTTGAAATAATTTTTGCCATAATTATCCTCATTAAAGAACTAACTCAACGCCTGTTCATATGTTCTTATATACGTTGTAGACATATTTGGAGTTACGTGGGCACAATTTTACTCTCAATGCAACATTCAACGAAATCGACATCGATAAATATGACGGGTTGATAATTCCTGGAGGGCGTGCTCCAGAGTATCTTGCCATGAACGAATCTGTGATAGATTGCGTGCTCAAGTTTTCTAAAGCTGAAAAGCCTATTGCATCTATTTGCCATGGACAATTAATCCTGGCAGCCGCAGGCCTACTCAAAGGTAAAAAGTGCACTGCCTATCCCCATGTGAGACCTGTACTTATTTCTGCTGGTGCTCTTTGGGTTGAACCCCAAACCTTGGCCGATTGTGTTGTTGATGGAAATTTGATCACCGGGGTTACGTATAAGGGCCACGCTGAGTTCATTCACCTTTTTGTGAAGGCCATTGGAGGTGCTGTTACAGTTTCGGACCAGAGGGTTCTGTTTCTGTGTGGGGTAAGTTCAATATATTCGAACCTTTTGCCTAAGCATTGACACGGTAAGCCATAAGTGGATCATCTCCGGGCCGGTCCTAACATTTGGAGTGCTCAAGTGAACTAAAGCTTTTTTTATCAGTTTTTTTACATAAAATTGAGTTATTTAATAAATGTATTATACTAAATTTTTTATTTTATGTTAGTAATTTAACTCATCCTCATCATAAATTCAAAAAGATTCTCAAAGCTTTGAAACAATTGGGAATTTTTTTATGGTGGGTCTGGGGTGTCGCACTCTTGGCTTATGTCAAGGATCGGCTCCGTGTTATCTCGTAATGTATTTAACATGTTATTACGTTGACACGTGGACAATCAGTAAGCCGCTATTGGTTACGTATCTTGTTTGCAGGACTACATGGAAGATTATGAGGTAACTGTTCCTTTCCAGTCACTTCAAGCTCTAGGATGCCATGTCGATGCTGCTTGTCCGAACAAAAAGGCTGGGGATTCTTGCATAACTGCCGTTCATGACTTCGAAGGAGATCATACCTACAGCGAGAAGCCAGGCTATAACTTTACTCTAACAGCAACCTATGATGCTTTAGATTCCTCTAGTTACGATGCTCTTGTAATCCCTGGAGGACGGGCACCTAAGTACTTGGCACTGAACAAAACAGTGATCTCCTTGGTGAAAGAATTTACGGAGTCTAGAAAGCCAGTTGCATCCATTGGATGCGGGCAGCAGATCTTAGCTGCTGCGGGTGTTCTAAAGGTGAGTCTTGGTTTCATGTTGTGGTTTTAAAATGACATGTTTTTCGTGTTATGAATCAGTTCAAACATGCCGTATATTCTTTCGTTGTGTTATACTTCTAACATTATTGAAGGTCAAATGTTCGCACTATGTGATATATGCAATTTAGTTACTAGATACTTTTGTCAAATGCATTAACACTCCTTTGAACATGAAAACTTTCTCGGGATGCTATTCATAACTTTCAAAAGTTCCAATCAACCCCCTGAACTTGGCACAAGTGTACCAGTTTGCTTCCTCAACGCCATATATCAACTTCTGGTTGGAGAAGGAAATATAAAAAAATATCTTTGAAAAATCAAACTAAGCAGATTTTAACACCTGGTGTTGAGAAAGCAACCATGTGCAATTTTTCCAAGTTCAGGGGACTGATTGAGACTTCTAAATGTACAAAATTACGCCCAACAAAAGTTACCAATGTTAGAGGGTGTTTGATGCTTTTACGAGATACTTTTTATAGTGATGTAGTCTAATAAGACAATATTGTAGTCTAATAAGACAATATTGATGTAGTCTAATAAGTCATATGAATGAACTTGTAGGGAAAGAAATGTACAGCAGCCCTGTCTGCGAAGGTTAACGTGGTGTTGTCAGGGGGGACATGGCTGGACCCTGGTCCTATAGATGGCTGCGTCGTGGATGAAAATTTGGTCACTGGAGTTGGATGGCCAGCGCACCCGCACTTCATTTCTCAATTGATGTCTTTGCTTGGCATTACTGTCTCATTCTAGTATCTCATATTCATTGTCTTCTGTTTTTGTTTGATGTTGTCTCCCACAACTGGACTAAATAATAATGTTTTGTAACTCACTATTGAGTTTAATACATAACAATAAGTTACTTCTTTGATTTCACTACTTAATTCATATACTTTATTATTTAACACAGTCATGAAACTGTGTTGGAAATGAATTAAAAAATAAACAAATACAATGTTGTTATGACAAAACCTACCCGCATTATTTCCTCTTGTAGTTTCCTTTAGTTTCTAATTTTATTGTCTAGTGCAACTTTGAGAAATGTTTCTATGGGTGATGATCAATGTGCCATGTTTGACAATTGCATCGTCTTTATGTGGAGTGATTCATCTTATGTCTTCAACTTGCTTTGTTCTCTTTATATCTTGGTCTCTTGTCTATCTGGTTTTCTTGGCTTCAATGTTTAGGGCTGATATACACTCCGCTATAGATGGTGAAATGGAACCCGTACAGAAAGTTTACTTCAAAAGAGTTGCTGAGGTTATGCGAAAAAACGGACTTAAAAAACATTTTATGAAATCAATTAAAAAGCGCTATCTTAGATAAACAAATCTATAAAAAAAAACACAATTATTAGCAAGTGTTTTGAAAGTAGTTACCGAATGTGCCAATAAACAGTAAAAAAAGGTGGTGTCACTTTCTCCCGCTTCTAATTTAACGACAATAGTAATAAAAAGTAGAAATTTAAAAATAAAATCAAGGTATAAAAGTCGTCTCTTCTGCTTCCTAACCTAGCGATTCCCCCTTCCTCTGTTACTTAGGGACTTCAGCAATCCCCTATCAATTTCCCCACGGTAATCTATTTTCAACCTCTCATCTCCATTTATTTTCATTCATCTCCCTCACCATGCCTTTGATTCTCTCTCACCGTCCATAATATGCCACCACAGAAGTCTTTGATTTCTTCAATCTAAGGTTTTTTTTTTTTCTAAATTTCCGTTTTCATTGATTTCTAATCAATTATAGTTTATTTTTATGACATTTGCTACATATGCCTATGTGTTTCTTCCATTCCGTCATGTTTTTGATATATATGTGTTTCTGGAAATAAAACTAGGATTTCTTTATTTTACTAACAGTAATTTTGAAACAAAGAAGTCATTGTCACTTAGTTGTACAATGTGCTTGGGTTGAGAGATTGTTGTTGATCCCCATGCTTAAACATTTGCTTGTCCTCAAGCAAAACGTAAAACATGAAAATCAGAAAAGCAAACGATTTTTATAAAAATTAAGGACAACAATCAGCATTCCACCTATTTCTTTTGAAAAACAGAATAGTCCAAGGAGAATACAAGGATTAAGGAAGAAGATGAGTGCGCACACATTAGCAAGTTAACTTAGCTTCAGAAACAGGTCAGGACTATAAATCAGAGCTAATT